>VZRH01007523.1:13537-31366 GCA_013397555.1 Urocynchramus pylzowi
AATATATAATTATGATATAATCATTTATAAATATAAATATATAATAAATAACATAATATAATACAACCCAGCAACATAACATAATATATTTATTTATTATAATAAAATATTATCAAAATATTATTATATTAATTATAAATAATTCATATAATGTATTGTAATAACATAATAAATAACTTTTATTACATTTTCTGTCCTTTTGTTCCTATTAAAATGCAGAGAATTCCTGCCCAGCCATTCCTGACAGGTCTAGAAAGGTTGGACACCACTCAAAAGGATTTTCAAAGTGACATTTCCCAAAACTTTTTTCCAGTTTCTCTAATCTAAAGTTTTTAGGATTTTATTTCTGTCTTTTCCACAGGTGTCAAATCCAGCATGAAGAATTCACAGAAAAATAATTTTATTTCCTACTGAATGAAGAGATTTCTGTGATCCACAGGAAAAGCCCAAACTTGGGCAAAAACTCCCTAAAAATTATTTAAAATTTTAATAAATTTTACATGGCTGGAGCCACAACTGAGCCCAAAGCTGAAGTCAAACCACATTAATTTTGCCCAATATCAGAAATATTTCGTTTAAATCCTGTAAAACCTTTCATTTTTAAATTTCATTTCAATCCTGCTTCGAGCACTCAGCTTCCACCATTCCTCCTCTCCCAGAATTATCAATATCCCAGAATTTAAGGATAAGAGGATGGGAAAAATAATTAAAACCCCATTTATCTTCCCAGATTTTTAAGCAATTATTCCATAAGCTGTAGTTTAAAATTTACCTTTTTTTAGATCACCAACTATTAATTGGAATTGCATGAATGCAACAATTTGTTTTTCCAAATCTCCACTGACAAAATGGTCAAGTTGAGAAAACACTGAAAAATTACATTTTTTTGGCTTATCTTTGTGCAGATGAACTAATAATAATTACTATAATAATTACTATAATATATAATTAATAATTTAACTAATAATTAATAATTTCATTAACAAGCGTAATTTAATTCACAAATTGCATCCAAGAGCTCCCACATTGTTGCTATTATTTTATCCCAGTTTTAAGTGAATTTCAGAGAAAACTGAGATTTTTTCCTGACCACAAAATTCTACAAATTCCAGGTTTAATCAAGGAGCCCAACTGTCCTTGGAAGCATCCATGGAAATATCAAAATGTGGGATTTTCAGGCAATTCCCTGGGGGAAAACCCTGAATTTTGGGAATCTCAGCTCATTGGGAATGACTAAATTTACAGTAAATAAATAAATAAATAACTTTCCTGTAAATATATTAATTAATGCAATAAATCAAATTGAGAGCCAATAATCAAAGGAAAGGGAAGGAAAGCAAGGGCAGGGAAAAAATGGGAAAAAATAAAATATCTGGAATTTCTTACCTTCACTGCCAGGATTTTTCCACTACGGACATGGTAAGCCCTGGGTGAGGAAAAAATTCAATAATTTGAGATTATATAATCTCAAATATAAATTCCCTCTGTGAGGATGTGCAATATCAATACACTCATTTCACAGAAAAATGAATTTTACCTCATGGATTTTCTGTAAATTCAATTTTATCCAGCATTTCTAAAGGAAAACTGAGGAAAACAAGGGATCAAAAATATATTTACAAGGGAATCGTTTGTCAGGGTTTGTATCTTTATTTTTGATATAAAATTTACACACTGAAGGTTTTGATACAGCAGAAAAATAAACTATAAATGGGAATTTAACAGGATCATTTAGGTTGGAAAAGACCTCCAAAATTAAATCTAACCTTAAATCTTTGAGTCCAACATTGAATTTATCCATTTTCCCTTTTTTTTTTCCAATGGAATTAATTGAGATTATCACAATCATTCAGAATTTTCACGGAAAATCAGGATTATCTCAGTCCCATGGGCATTTTCACACACAAGCAGCTTCACCAAATAAATTGAATTAAAACAGATTATGGCCAACTCTATCTCAGAACTTAAGGACCCACAGAAAATCTCAGCAAAATTCAATTTCTGCATTTATTTGATGATCAGAGGATGCACATAAAGATAAAAAGAATTATTGTTGATGCTCCCATGCACCCAAAATAATTTTCTAAGGTATTTCAACAGCAGCTTGTCTTAATTTCTGAGAAACACCCATAATTGGCTATTTAACAATGACCTGAATATTTCCAACCATGAAAACGTGAGAAAAGAAAGGAAATTTAAAAAAAACCACTCCTCAAAATCCAAAGTAATTTTGCATAAAAACAAAACCATTAAAGGTTTTCCTCTTCACTGGTTTTACTGCCTCACTCTGATTTATGGAGCATTGGCAGAGACGTGGCACTAACTTTAAAGAATTCTAATATTTTACCTCTGTACCTCCAGCAATTATTACTGAAGAAGAAAAGCTTTAATAGCTTTAAAAGTTGGCCTTTTTTTGTGTGTAAAACATTCATCAGACAGGGCAAAAAAGTCCTTTAATCTTATTTATAACCCTGAGCGCTCCCCTAATTTCTGGTAATGGCTTGGAAATTCCTAAAAACTTCACCTTAATTTAGTAACTCCTGGATGAACATTCATGCAACTGAGTGGCACCAAATTTTAGGGGGAAAAAAAAAAGTTCAGCAAGGCAGAGGGGAAAAAATCAGTGTAAAAAATGAGATTATCCATGGGAACTTTGATAGAACAGGAGCTGAATCCATGAATCCATAAATGCATGAATCCATGAGCTCTGGGGATGAACCAACTCTGGGAAAACATCCTGGATTTAAGTTGATTTCCCAGATTTTAGGGGAGACAAAAAAGAGTTTAGCAAGGTAGAGGGGAAAAAAATCAGTGTAAAAAATGAGATTATCCATGGGAACTTTGATAGAGCTGAATCCATGAATCCATGACTTGGGGATGAACCAACATTGGGAAAACATCCTGGATTTAAGATGATTTCCCAGATTTTAGGGGAGAAAAAAGAGTTTAGCAAGGCAAAGGGGAAAAAAAATCAGTGTAAAAAATGAGATTATCCATGGGAACTTTGACAGAACAGGAGCTGAATCCACGAATCCAACAGTGGGCAAACATCCTGGGCTTGGGATGAGCAGGACTAAGGGATGGAGAGGTTGGGATGCTCCACGTCTGTTGGGTTAATTGGGACCCCAGTGGACAGCTTAATTAGCTCATCAGGAAAGCTGAGCCTTTTTCCATGGGAGAGATCTCCCATTTGGGAGCAGGTGAAAGGGAAGAGTTGATGATTTAATTATGATGCACGCTAATTCATCCGTGGAAGGTGGGGCTCAGGTTCCAGCAGAGGGCAGGTACTTGGTTTGGTTTACAGAGCCCTGACAGCACCAATTGAACATTTAATTATGGCTGGGAATTGGATCACAAAGAGCAGGGAGCCCTGGGCTGGGGCCTGGGGGATGCCAGGAGGGCAGGAATTTGTTTACTCCAGGCTGATCCAGCATCTCAGTTGTCCTGCCCTTCCCCTGCACAATAACTGTAAAGTGATTAATGGAGCTGGAATGGGAGCTTTGGTTACACCAAAAGACAACCCTACACCTCTGTGGTGTTTTAATTAACAGCCAATGCTTCAAATTAGGCTGGAGCTGCTGCAGTAATTACCCCTTCTGAGGAAAAAGGGATTTTCTGGGATGTTCTGTGGGACTGGAAGGTGGAATTGATCATTTTGGTTACGGTCAGCACTGCAAAATCCTGAATTTAATAGCTTTATGCAGGTTCTGAGGGATGAACCACAAAAATCCTGCAGGACAATGAGCATAGCATGAGGGAAACCAGACTTTTAGTCAATCCCTGGATGTCTATGAGGGGATTAAACCAAAATTCCCACTCAAAGTCTCATCTCCCAGGTTTTGGTGCCACCTCCAGAAGTGAAGCAGCCAAACCCACCACTGTAGAACCAGGCAGAGAAAGAAAAGCAGCAAAACCCCAAAGGTTCCTTCAGCAACTGGACACATTTCAGGGAACACACTTAAAATCTTCCAGGATGGCAGGAAAATTCCTAAACCACAGCTAAAACCAGCTGTTCCATTCCTAAAAAACCCTAAAACCAGGGATGGGTTTGAGCAGTGCCCTGAGGGAGGAGCAGGGGATGCTCAACACCAAGCTGGGGTTTGGGGGCTCTCCCTCACCAAGACAGAATCCTGGAATAGTCTGGGTGGGAAGGGACCTTAAATCCCATCCCATTCCACCCTTTCCATGGGCAGGGACAATTCCCAGATTCCCAGGGGTCACCTCCTGGTGGGAAACCCTCCCAGGGACAGATCCTGCTCTGACACCACCCCACGCTGTCCAAGGGAAGGACAGGGACTCCAACACTGCCTGCCTGGACAATTCCCACTGGGGAACAGAAATTTCCAGCCCTCCCTCCACATTCCCAGCAGAACTCAGCATTCCAAGCCCCTGCACCCATCCCAACAGCTCCCAGGCAAGGCTGGCACAGTTTTGTCAAATATTTCACTACCCTTGGCTATAAAAACCCCATTCCCAGAGATTTGAACCCCTGAAGGGCCCCACACGAGCCACGTCCTTCAGCAGAACTTTGTCTCCTCCACTCTCGTCCCTCAGGGGTGGTGTGGCCAAAATCTGGGTTATTTTGGGGAATAAATAAGAGAGATGATGTGGGAGCAAGCACTGTGCTTGAACAAAGCCCTCCAGCTAAGGCAGACAAACTCGTGATGGACTGCAGAGTGCATCCCTGGTGTCCCAGAAAATCAAAATCAATACCAGGGAAAACTGGAATGGGGCTTTGGGGGATCTGCCTGCTCCTCAGCATCTCCCCCCAACCTCAGACAGGAACTGTGGTTGTACAGGAAAGCAAATTAAAAACTGGCAGCACCAGAAGCAGCTGGTTTGTGTTTTAAGGATAAAAAGGGGAACTTTGAAATGAAATCCACATTACCTGATCCATTCTTCCTGAGGCACAGAAAACCAAGGAGGAATGGCAGTGCCCTGGGCTCCTCGTGGAATAAACCACTGCCCATCCTAATATTTAATGCTAAAAACTTTGTACCAAATATGATGAATTTCTACTCAACACAGAAGGAGAACAAACCCAACTTTAGAGAAAATGCAGCAAATTCTTAATAAATAGCTTAGATGGCAAATAAAACTCTTCTCTCTCTTTCAATTTGCTCAAACCACCAATTTTCTCTCTTCCCTGTGAAGAGGGAGCCCAGAGGGAGCTGCAGGATGCTGTGGTTGTGGGATGATTCCTTCCAGGGCAAGCAAAGAACCAACTACAGGTTGCAACCTGCAGGCAACCTCAAGGGAAACATCAATTTTCCTTTTTTTCCCTGATTTTTTAATTGCAAACCCCTTGTCCACGTGTGAGTGACACAACAATGGTCACATCACGAGCAGGGGCTGAGTTTGCAAAGATCCCTGAGCTTTTTCCAGCAGCTTTTCCCATCAAACACAGCAACTTCTCACTACAAACTGAGCTTAGTCTTATGTTAAATCTCAAAATAAATGTAATCTCCACCTAGAAGCCAAAATTCATGACATTTATTTTATCATAAGGATGGCACTGCAGGAGCCTGGAGCAGCACAGGATCTGCTTCCTCTGGCCACCAGGATAAATCCCTTTATTTTTCCCCCACAATAACCAGGGAAACAATTTCTAATCAATAAGATATTCCTTGGCAAGCCTGAAGGATTCAAGGGAAAGCCATGACCTGTCTGCTATGCCAATGAGTCAGTCAGAAATATCACCAACATCAGCAAATATGACAAAATGATGAAGGGCCAGGGAGGCAGCAGTGATGGGGCTGCAGGAGCCAGGGATGCAACACTTCCCTCCAGCCAGGGACACCTCAGGCTGGTGCCACGAGGGATGGAGGGACAGGACACAGGCAATGGCTTCCCACTGCCACAGGGATGGGATACTGGGTAGAAATTCCTCCCCAGGCTGGAAATTCCTGCCTCTCCCACGCCCTGTCCCAGAGCTGCAGCACTGGAGCTCCTCCTTTCTTGCCTTTATGCAGGTTCTGAGGGATGAACCACAAAAATCCTGCAGGACAATGAGCATAGCATGAGGGAAACCAGACTTTTAGTCAATCCCTGGATGTCTATGAGGGGATTAAACCAAAATTCCCACTCAAAGTCTCATCTCCCAGGTTTTGGTGCCACCTCCAGAAGTGAAGCAGCCAAACCCACCATTGTAGAACCAGGCAGAGAAAGAAAAGCAGCAAAACCCCAAAGGTTCCTTCAGCAACTGGACACATTTCAGGGAACACACTTAAAATCTTCCAGGATGGCAGGAAAATTCCTAAACCACAGCTAAAACCAGCTGTTCCATTCCTAAAAAACCTGAACTTCCCAGGCCACAGAGTAAAACCAGAAATGAGTATTTTGGTTTCTCTCTCCACCTCGTTTCCTTCACACCTTGGGATGAAATCATCAGAGGAAGCTCTGCACACCCACTCACCCACACCCCAAAGCTCTCTGGGGCCATGGCAGAGGGTTTCCAAACAGAAATAAAAGCTTGAAGCTTCTCATTTGAGCTCAGAAGTGCCCAGGAAAAGCTGTGCCTGCAGCAAGCAGCACCTCCAGACGTGAGGGCACAGGAGGAGCCAAACTGGACATTTATGAGAAACAACCAAGAGCAAAAAGCTGTGCCAGAGCCAGGCAAAAGGAACTCGGCCCCAGCCACCAGCCCCACACAGCAAACCACCCAACATTTGCTCATTTTTTCCTTTTTTCCCCTTTTTTCTTTGCCTGGTGCTGCCCCTGCCTGGTGCTGGTGGTCAGGCTGTGGCAGGGCAGTGACAGCAGTGTCACTACTCCCACGGCCATCTGAAGAAAGAAATTCAAATTGTTCCTAGGAAATAACCACTCTGCCAGTTGCTGCCTCCTGCAATAGCAAAGACATTAGCCTACTCTGTAGCTGTTAAATCAGGGAAGCCAAAGTGCACAGCAGTTGGAAAAAGGAGCTTTTATGGGGCTGTGCTGGTTCACAGCACAAACCTCCCCTCCTCTGAAATGCCACCGCAGATGCTCGAGTGCTGATTGCAAAATGATTTGCTGGGGAAGTGGCAAACAAACAGCAAATAGTGGTGGCTGAATGCTCAAACTTGGGAAAAAGGGCACAGCTGGCAGCAGAGGCTGCAGAAAGGAGATGCTGAGCTGCAAAGTCTCACTTAAGCCAGCTCAGTGCTGGAATCTGAGCACAGGGAGTGAGGATCCCTGAGCTCCGTGCTGTGACCTGCTCCCCTCCCCATCTGTGATCACTCAGCGACTCCTCCTTCCCTCCTGCAGCCAAAATCTCAGGGTCAGCCTTCAGAAATGGGATTTGTGCCCAAAACACTGCAGGGCAGCCCCCATTCCTGAGAAAGACCTGCAGTGGAGATGGAGCTCGAGCAGAGTGAGGTGCCACCAGTACCCACACCGGGTCCCCAGTGCCACCAGGTCACCCAGTGCCACAGGAGCACCCAGAGCAGCTCCAGGCACAGGGATGGATTCACCTGCTGGATTTAATCTGGGTTTAAACTGCACCCAGAGCAGCTCCAGGCACAGGGATGGATTCACCTGCTGGATTTAATCTGGGTTTAAACTGCACCCAGAGCAGCTCCAGGCACAGGGATGGATTCACCTGCTGGATTTAATCTGGGTTTAAACTGCACCCAGAGCAGCTCCAGGCACAGGGATGGATTCACCTGCTGGATTTAAACTGGTGCAAGGACAAGAGGCAGCAGAGCAGCCCAGAGCTCTGACTGATGTGGGTTATCCCACATGGCAGAAAGCCTGCAGTGAACCCATCACAGTTTTAGGAAAGAAATATGAAGCAACAGAGTGTGAGCCAAAAGCTGCATCACCTTCTCTGGTGGCAGGAATTAAGATGCCATCATGAGGGGGTGCTGGCCTGGAGAAGGGAAGGATCAGGGAGAGCTCAGAGCCCTTTCCAACACCTAAAGGGGCTCCAGGAGAGCTGGAGGGGGACTGGGGACAAGGGGTGGAGGGTCAGGACACAGCTCCAGACTAAAAGAGGGCAGGGATGGATGGGATATTGGGAAGGAATTCCTCCCTGTGAGGGGGGGAGGCCCTGGTTTCTCACCCCAGCTCACTCACTGCTAACAAGCACAAACTCCCATTTCCCACTCGCTTCATCTTCCCAGCTATGGACATCCACCACAAACAAAACAACTTTAATTTAAGAATCATCCAGTTTCTAATTAAACAGCCATAGGCAGCTGGCTGGATACATTTTAATCAGTTTCAATAACGTATTGATTGGATACTGAAGCTTAAAAATTAAAAGTAAAAAGATGACCGGGGAATTGTCCCATCTCAGCCCAACAGTAGAACCCTCTGTAAATAACTCCTCTTTTAACCATCAGCTAAATGAACACTTCAATACTGCACTACAAAGTCTTCTGCAAAATTACTTTAACTAACAAGCAGAAATTTATCAGCTTCAGCCAAAATCAATGCTGAAATCAATTTGAACACTGGTTGTGTCTAAAGGGGCTCATTGGCAATTTAGGGAAATTACACCATGTAAATGCCTGTGCTTTAATTGAACAGTTTCATCAACTAGGCTGTGATTGCTGTCCATTCATTTATTTACTTTCACTGCAGCTCCCATTCTGCAGAGGAATGGGTTTTGTCAGGCTCCAAGGAGGTACTTTATCTTCATTTTATGCACTTTTGTGCAGAACAGATTTTATGGGGTGGCTGAGCGCTCGCTGGGGCCACAGGCAGCCACTGACCAGCAAGCACTGGTCAGCCTTCTTCAAACCCCACTGGAATCACACAAAATCCAGTGGGGCACTTCTAACTCAGCCAGGTATGGCTGCTCCAACACCTTCAGTGGGACTAAAAACAAAACCAAACGGGAGAAGCAGAAAATGAAAGCACAGGAAAGGAGATAGAGGGAAATGCCTCCACAGGAATTAAGGGAGATGCAGTTTGAAGACTTCCAAGGGTCAAAGATGTGTTCTGATGCCAAACAAGTCACTGAACCTGCCTGTGATCCCTCCCTGAGCACCAGGCTGGGACAAGAACGGTGGGGAAAACGTTGGGAGAACCTTCCCAGCTCCTGGAGTCACCCACCAGTGGAGCTGGTTATTTCTGCTCTTGGGCCTGAGGTTTGGATTGTTTGTCCTTGGTGCCCAGCTGGAGCAGGAATTGTTTTGTCTCCCTGCTCTGTGAGGAGAGCTCACCATCCCCTCATGTGAAGCCCAGACCCAGCCACTAAAGCAGCACAGAATGTGAAAAATAGAAAAACTCCAACCTGAGGCATCATCAGCTGCTCCAGGGCTGCCCCAGAGGATCCCCAGCTCTGTCCCAGGGCGGGTTCCAGGCTGTGCAGCAATCCCAGCTGCCTCCCACACTTTCCATTCCACGTGCTGATGGGGCACCCCAAGGCTGCCTGAGGGAGGGAATGAGGGGAAGGGCAGATGCTGGAACGTTCAACCAAACTGCAGAATTGCTCAGGAAATTGCTCAGACAAATTAAGCTCCCTCATTTCTCCCTTTTTTCCAGGCTATCCAATTTTTCGGCGTGGGACATCAGCCACAGCCACTTCTCTCCCAATTACTCAACTTCCAAGTGAAGCCTTCTGCTCTCACAGCATTTTGCTAAGATGGTAACTGATGTTCCCATTCCTTCCCTCTCTCCCAGATCCTGGTAACTCCCAAATTAATTAGGGCATCATTGGGGCTTTATGGTTATTTTTCCTTTATGCTCCTGCTGCTGGAGACTCCAACAGAACCCACGGAGCTACAAAACCTCACTGTAAAATAAATCCCAGGAGGCTGTGCCCTGCCCTAAACAGAGTTTAGGACATCTCATTTCTCCTTTCTCCTTGAAAAACAAAAACTAAAATAACACGAAATAAGAATAAAAAAAGGATAAAACCTTCATTTTGCTTCTGTATAAAGGAAATAGTGATGCTTTAGACACATCTTGTGAGGAAGACCTGACAGAGGAATTATTTGCCAGAGATAAACACTTGTACTTTGTAATATTTAGGTTCAAAATATACAAAACTAAGGATCTGAGGTCTAAATAGTTTAATGAAGCTGCTTTAATTTAACTGGCTGGCAAAGCACATCCAGCCACTCCAAAGGAAATCCTTCACCTAAGGAAAGATCTCCTCAGAGAAGTCTCTGCAGGCACTGATGGAGCCCAAAGATTGCAGAACAAAGCAGATCCTTTAAATGCCTTTTGGGCTGACCACTGAATGGTTTCTTCCAAAAAATAATAATAAAAAAAAAAAGCAATTCAAGCAAATCCAGAGATGTCCTGCCACACAGATGTTTGGGAAGAGCTTAAATCGTGCATCCTCCACCCCACCACCATAAAATGGGCAGCTGAGTTTCAAAAAATGCATAAAATTGGACTGAAATACTCCACAGGCAGTGGCAATCAGAGTAGATGACACAAGGACCTAGAGCACCTGGCAAACAGGAGAGCAGCACACTCAGGAGCTTTGCTGCAGCACATTTTACCCTTTTTTTGATAATCTTTACCCCAAACAGGGCCCACTCTGCCCACTGAGCAGCACTGGAAGAATTCCTGCTTTCTGCTGCAGTGTTCAATAGACACTTTGGGCTTGTTTTCTATTTTCTCACATATTTTTGAACATGCAAGCAACCAAAAAGCAAAGCTAATTAACTGGTTTTGCCATATCTAACACGAGAATTTTTATCGTTCCTTAATTAAGCAAACAGCGGATCAAAAGGTAGGGGCAGAATAAGATGTCAAAGAACTATAAAATCCCTTCTTTTTAGAACAGGAAAAACATTTAGATTCAGCAAGTTCTCCCTAGAAATATTGCTATAAAGTATTGATTTTTTACCAGGCTCAATTGACTGAAAAGTTGTTTGTATAGCAATATTGGCCGAGCCAATATAGTGGAACAATTTTGCTCCACACAGTAATCAAGTGTATTTCTAAAGTATAATTATACTGTCATAAAAATAAAGCTAAGATACCTCTTCTCCAAACCATAAACCACTCGCAGCTGTAAAGAACCCAAATAAATGAAATCCATTTTCTAACTAAAAAAAAAAAAAAATCCTATGTTTTCTAACTAAACATAGGCTTCCAAAGAGAACCACCCCACCTCCAGCTGTGGGGGGAGAGCAGGAGGGGTGATCAATACTTCAATCTCAATAAACTATTCCAATAAAAGAGTTTTTCCATGGAAAAAAGAGAGGCTGGGAGATTTTTGCTCAGCCTCCTGCGACGCGCCGTCGCGTCCCCTGAACGCTGGGAATATTTCACTGCCATCATGGATATGAGTCAGGATAAAGAGCTGGGAAGAGAGGGGGGGGATGAAAAAAAAAATAAAAATAAAAAAAAATACAAGGTAAGGATAACAAAAAGATAAAAGGAAGGTTGTTGAGCTGCAGATCGATCCCCACACGGCCTCTCCTCCCCGAGCCAACAGCCCCACGCCCGAGAGGGAAACTGCCCAACCCCTGCAATTCATTTCACCTGACAAATGCTCATTGATTTACTGGAATAAAATATCTCTGGGCTGCTCTCTGTGGCTGGGGCAGGGCAGCTACCTGGGAGGATTCCAGTTTGAATCCCTAATTTCCTGCTGGGGCTCTGCTGGAGAATTGGGAACTTTTTGGGAAGGGGGGATTGAGGTGGTTTTGCCACAGGGCAGGAGCCTCTCTGCTCTGGAGCCAGGATGGGAGAGCTGGGAATGTTCCCCTGCAGAAGGGAAGGATCCAGGGAATCCTCAGAGCTTCTTCCAGCCTAAAGGGGCTCCAGGAGAGCTGGAGGGGGACTGGGAACAAGGGATGGAGGGACAGGACACAGGGAATGGCTTCAGAGTAGAAAAGTGGAGATTTAAATGGATCTTGGGCTGGAATTCCCAGAGAAGCTGTGGCTGCCCCTGAATCCCTGGAATGTCCAAGGCCAGGCTGGACATTGGGGCTGGAGCAGCTTGGGACAGTGGGAGGTGTCCCTGCCCCTGGCAGGGGTGGGATGAGATAAAGTGAGCTCCCTTCCTGCCCAAACCATTGGAGGATTCCATGACAATCTGTAAAATATCCACACCCACACCCATTCCCTGGAAAAGGCTCCTGTCCTGGAGAAACCCCAAAGTCCTTGCAGCTGCTGACCTTAAACAGGAACAGGATAAAAAGGAACACGAGCCACAACAACACTTCCCTGGCACAGGAAGAGCTCCTGCCTCTCCAGGTGAGATTTTCCCTCTCCCAGAGTGCAGGGAATGCCACAGACCCCACCCCAGGCAGGAATCCCAGCTGCACACCCTCAGAAACACAGGATGGTGTCCCACAGGGTTTTTATCCCAACTCCACACCCTCAGACACACAGGATGGTGTCCCCCAGGGTCTTTATCCCAATTCCACACCCTCAGAAACACAGGATGGTGTCCCACAGGGTTTTTATCCCAATTCCACACCCTCAGAAACACAGGATGGTGTCCCACAGGGTTTTTATCCCAATTCCACACCCTCAGAAACTCAGGATGGTCTCACACAGGAACATCCAGCTTTTACCCCAATTCCCTGATGAACCTTCTCTGCCTCTTCACCCAAAACCAACAAGCCTGAGCTCTAAACTCAACATTCTCTCTCATATCTCTAATAAAATCAGAAAATAACACCATTTCCTCAAGTCCTAGGAACATCCTTCTCCAAGAAAAGATTTCTGAAGCACCTTCCACCCTCAAGGCCAACCTGATTTTAAGAGTCCATCCCAAGGCTGCATCTCCTCCTTGGAGGCTCTGGAAGCCCATTTCCATCAAACCTTCTGCCAGGAGGAGTTGTTTTGCAATGCTGGCAGCCAATTAGAAACTAAACTAAATGCACCCATGGCTTTTAAAACATTTTAGGGGAGGGAAAAAAATGTTAATATCAAAGTTAAAATGTCTAAGGTATAAACAGAACCCTAATGGGATGCTGGGTTACTGTATATGGTAAATAGCTCTCTGGAGGAAACCTTTATTATTCCCTCAGGGCTTTCTGACAAACTATGGATTTCTTAATTCCCACAGGAATATTTTTCATACCCCACTGCAGACTATTAAGTCCCAGATATTACATTCTGTAGTTTAAACTTTGCAGGATGCATAAGCAGGAGTTTTCTCAACAGGAAAGTCTTATCTGGGCTGGTTTAATTTTTACAGTATTAAAATGAATCCTGGCTGCAGGGCTGGAGCTTCTGCACCAAAACCTGGGGGAGCTGATCAGGCTGGGAGGGAGGGAGAGGCAGCAAAAGGGGGTGAGGGATTCTGAAGGGGCAGGGCACTGGTGCCACCACATCCCACTGCTGGCATGCCCAGGTGAGCCAGCAGGAATTCCAAATCCTGGAGGTCAGTCCAGGACATCCCAAATCCCACTGGTGAACCCTCAACTTGCTCCCAGAAAAGACTCAAAGCCGCATTAAAAACAGAATTAAACACCCCAGAACGGCTTAAAAGTTTACATTAAGATATTTTTTTCCTGCAGAGGAGCAAGGGGCCGCCTATATCCCGAAATGTAAAAAGTAAAAACACAGTGAAATTTGAATTTTTGGGCAGATTTGAGGTGAAACCCCCCCACTCACTTGTAGACGGTGCCTCCGTTGCCGTGGCCGAGGATGTCTCGGTATCGAATGTCTTGTTCATTCATCTCCACAAGAAAGAAAGAAAAACAAAAGAGATGTCATGCTGGGGATGGAAATGTCAAGGAAAAGCAACTCCAGGCCATAAACAACAAGCAGTCTGGGTCATTTCAAGTTCAGCTGCAAGAACGAGAAGATCAATACAACATTTGCTGTCCAATTTATAAAAGACGATACCAAGGGACAAAGTGATGGAAAGTTTAATGACAATTTGTTTGCCTGGGTCATTTCATTAAAGTTTGATAAAAGGTGTCAAAATGGAATGATATAATATAGCTCAAGAGGGTCAGGGCACTGCTGCTGAGAGGAAAAGGGGCTCCAGAGCAGCACATCAGCAGAGCCAAAGTTGGAGGTGAATGGGAACAGCCCTGGCAGCTGGAAAAGTTTGGGATTAATTCTGGAATTGGCAAAGTTGAGCCTCACCGAGTGGCAGCTCTGGCAGAGCTCAGCTTAGACAAATTTTATCTAAAGAAAAATCAGTCTGGAATCCCAATCAAAGTGATTTTCCTTGAAATGCACAACAAATTCTTTGCCTCCATTTTTTCTGCTCGCTGGGACAACTCAGATCCTCAGGAGTTCAGCAGCAGCTGATAAAAGC
Organism: Urocynchramus pylzowi; assembly: GCA_013397555.1. Taxonomy (NCBI): domain Eukaryota; kingdom Metazoa; phylum Chordata; class Aves; order Passeriformes; family Fringillidae; genus Urocynchramus; species Urocynchramus pylzowi. Next base: position 27,711 of record VZRH01007523.1, read on the forward strand.
ACTGCAAAAAATCCTGATTTTGGCATCTTATTTTATATGGATTTTACAACAGCTTAACATATAGCCTGAGAAGCAACTGAAAATGTAAAACCAGAGTTCAACCTTCTCCTGGACAAGCAGATTTATTCTGATTTTGAACCAATAAAAAAAGTCCACTTAAGGCGTTTTTGCAACGTATGTTTATATATTAAAAAAAATATTTTAAACAGAATTAATTCTGGGCTGAAAGCAATTTCCTTTTCCAGAGAGATTCCCCCATTGCCTGATCTTTTTAAGTAGAAAATGTTTGAGCAAATCCTGCTTTGAAAACACATTTTCCTAGGAAACATTAACTCATTTTCAGTAATTAGTTGTATTTTATGGGACACCAAGTTAAATATTTCACATGACTTGGCCTGGCTGCTTAAAGATGTCATTTTTGTGTATTAACACAAGTGATGATAACAAGCTCAAATGTCCCAAAGAGTCGATACCTAGCATTTCTAATGACCAGAAAATGAAATATTTTATTGATTTAAAAGAAGTTGCAAGGACAGACATGATTAATCCAAAATTGATGTTTTTATCCTTTCACTACCTGAGCAAAAAACGTGGCTTTTCACTGGAATTGCTACACAGGGATGGGAAAACCTGAGTTGAGACAACTCAGAAGAGAAGGTGATGATTTTCTTATTTATTTGTAATTAAACCTGGGCCAGGTTCCTTAGGAGGGCCCATTCCAACACCAAGGTTTGGGATGAAAATTAACATTTATTTCATTACTGAAAGCTCCTGGGCTTACTGTATTCATCAGAAAATGCAAACAAAAAGGAGGGAAGTTGTTCCTCATGAGGAGCAATTGCTCATGAATGGGATTTAAAATGTGTAAAGAGTCTACAGTGCATCCCTAAAATAAAAATAATTTCTCAGGCTGCAGACTCGGGAATTTTAGGGAGTTTTGCTCTTCCAAGCTGGAGGACCTGAATCCTGGGAATTTGGGAATTTGCATTCCCAAAAACATCCTCCTGAACCAATCACTCTGAAGGAAACACAATGAACCCAAAAACCATCAATACATTTGTATTTTTACTTCTTGGTGGGGGCAAACAGAAGATTTTTTGGATGTTACTCAAGTCATGAGCAACAAATTGAGCAGAACTGGAGACATCAAGCACATTCCCTGTTCTCCTGCTTGCTGCCCACTGGGAAAAGGGAATATTTTCTCCACATCACTCCCTAAAAAGCAGGGACAGGAGCAGCTCCATCCTCTGAGGCTCCAAAGGGCAGCCAGAATTCCAGGGAAAAGCAGGAATGCTGGGCTGGAGGCAGGAGCTGCAACTGATGGGGAGATAAAATGGGATTTACTGGCTCAAATAAAGGTGCCAAAAGCACGGGGTGATTTATTTATTCCACTGGGAAAACTGGATTCTCCATCATAAAAGGTTCTCCTTATACCAAGGGGGTATTAAAGCTGCAACCCCAACTGGGATGGGCTGGGAAATTCAGGAATTCATGGAAAACCAAGCAGGGAGCAGCAAACAAAGCATCCCTCCTTTCCACCTGGCTCAGGCATGAAACCAGGGCGGGTTTTTTGGAAATGAAAAGCCAAATTCCCCATTAATCCCAGTGAAATCAGGGTGGGTTTTTTGTAAATTATTAAAATTCCCAAATAATCCTGATGAAATCAGGGTGGGTTTGTCGTGAGTTAATAAGAACCAAAAGCCCAATTAATCCTGGTGAAATCAGGGTGGGCTTTTTGTAATTAAATAGCCAAATCCCCAATTAATCCTGCTGAAATCAGGGTGGTTTTATTTTGTGAATTATTAAGAACCAAATGGCCAATTAATCCTGATGAAATCAGGGTGGGTTTTGTGTGAATTATTAAAATCCAAATGCCCAATTAATCCTGGTGAAATCAGGGTGGGATTTTTGTAAATAAATAGCCAAATGGCCAATTAATCCTGCTGAAATCAGGGTGGGCTTTTTGTAACTAAAGAGCCAAATTCCCAATTAATCCTGATGAAATCAGGGGGGATTTTTTGTAAATAAATAGACAAATTCCCAATTAATCCTGGTGAAATCAGGGTGGGCTTTTTGTAAATAAACAGCCAAATTCCCAATTAATCCTGCTGAAATCAGGGTGGGCTTTTTGTAACTAAAGAGCCAAATTCCCAATTAATCCTGATGAAATCAGGGTGGGTTTTTTGTAAATAAATAGACAAATTCCCAATTAATCCTGGTGAAATCAGGGTGGGTTTTTTGTAAATAAATAGCCAAATGGCCAATTAATCCTGGTGAAATCAGGGTGGGTTTTTTGTAAATAAATAGACAAATTCCCTATTAATCCTGGTGAAATCAGGGTGGGTTTTGTGTGAATTATTAAAATCCAAATGGCCAATTAGTCCTGGCTGGGTGAGGAGCAGCCAATTGAGGAGATTTAGTAAATCCCACTTTCCAGGGCAGGGACTAATCGGGAGCAGGAGCCACTCCAGTGCTCCTTATGAACTGGTGACACTCTATCAATGCTGAATCAATTGGTGGCATTTACCCTGAGTGACAGAAAAGAAATAAATATTTATATCACATCACCTCTATCAATGAAGCCGGGCAGAAAGCTATTTCTAACCTGTCAATATTTGATTATCTTGAAGAATCACGTCCCCTTCTTTTAATGATTAATATGAATTCCTTATTAAAGCTAAATGGAAACTACTGGGGGAATATCATTAGGAATGCCTCAAAGCAGAAACTGCCAAAAAATAATCAAAAATAATGACTCAGGCCAGACTTAAGTAATGGTTAAGCATGACTTAATCCCCCCAAAATGAACAAAAGTTAAAGTTCCATCCAGAAACTCACTGCCAGTTGTGGATCTGTGACCAAAATTTTGCAGAACTCAACTGAAATAATTTCCTCTCAACAAAAAGCAGATCAACTCCCATCAGGCTGACTAAAAAGCAGTATTAAAACTGAGTTATTCATTTCTTTTCAGTGGGTTTCAGTAGCATTTTTAACAGCAGAAGACGAGACACTTAATCCTTATTTTCTTTTTTTTTAATTGGGTTTAAGTATAAAACTTCATTCTCATTTTCTTTTTAGTGGGTTTAAGTAACAATTCCAATATCATAAGAAGTACCTAATTCTTATTTTCTTTTTTTTAAATGGGTTTAAGTAACATTTTTAATATTGTAAGAAGAGGCAGTTAATCCTTCTTTTCTTTTTTTTTTTTTTTCAGTGAGTTTAAGTAACATTTTTAATACCATAAGAAGAGGTTTGGTTTTAAAATTCTAAACCCCAGGGAACAAATCTGTGAATCTCTTGCAGGGCACACCAACCACTTGTTCTCTGCAGTTTAAAATAAATAAAATGCCAAATTCAGCCAACCACAGAGAGATTTTACTCACATTCTGGGGTTTTACTCTAAAATAAATCAGTTAATATCAGAACAAGGACCACCTTGATTTACAAGCTCAGCCACCTGCTGCTGCTGCTCCCAGAATCTCAAGCCACCAAGAGAAATCCGTTATTTACCTGGGAATTCTGAAATATTTTTAAAAAATCAATTTTTTGGAATTTGAGAACACTGAATTCAGCCTAAAATCCCCATTTCCAGCTGCATCCAGGGCTTCAGCAGCACTGGGATCACGTTTTGGAGGGGAAAAAAAAATCTCATTTTT
>VZRH01007523.1:40608-50700 GCA_013397555.1 Urocynchramus pylzowi
TATATAATTTATATAGAGGTATATAAATATATATATAGATAGATAGATAGATAGGTGTGTATACATTTTTTATATGTACACCACATAAAGATGTTTATTTTTAATATAAAACCCCCCTCTGGCTCATTCTACCTAACCAGCAATAATAAACCAATTAAAAAAATAGAGAAAATACCAAATTTTTTCCCCTTAAAGATCTTTTTATTAGGAAATAAATGAAGCACAGCCCAGGTAACACAGGCTGGCACGTGGAAATGTACTCCTGACAGGATTTTTATGGAATACAGGAGTTTTTGGGAGCAGGAACTGAGGCTTCCTCAGAAGTGAGAGAGGCAGAAAAGGATTCAAAGGATTTGCAAAGAAATCTCTGAAAAGGGAAGAAGTGGAAATTGGAGGCAGAAAATCTGCAGGTGCTGCTGGGGCTTCCAAGTGGGGAACGTGGAGAGCCACGGCCAAAAGGGCACGGGAGAAAAGGGCTGGCAAAATTTGGGATGTTCACTGGAGAGGCAGCACAAGGAGACAGGGAAGGAAAAAAAATATTTAAAAAAAAAAGAGAGCAGGAAAACAGGAAAAAAAAAAAAAACAGGAAAAAGAGAAAGAAAAAAGAGCAGGAAAACAAAAAAAAAAAAAAAAGCAGGAAAAAGAGAAAGAAAAAAGAGCAGGAAGGCAGATTTTGTTGGGTATTTCAGAGGAGCTGCAGAGCTCAGGGGTGGGATTGGGGAAGTTTGAAAACTCTAACCTAGGGAAAAAAAAAAAGGGATTTTAAGGAGGTGGTTTGGGAAGATGAAAGAAAACCTGAGCTCTGGAGCAATCTGGAGGGGGGGGAAGGAGGAAATGCCCACAGGGAGCCAGAGCTGAGGCAGGGGTGAGAACCTGGAGGTGGCAGGGGGGGATGGAAGCTGGGCCAGAACAGAGACAATTCCCAATTCTGTCCAGCCAGAGGAGCTCATCCAGGAGAGAGCAGCAGGAACAGGAATTCCCAGGGCTGGTTCTTCAGGAATGAGCCAAAGGGAGACTCTAGGAGGGGGTTAAATCTCAAAAAAATTAAACCCAGGGTGGGTCAGGTGCCAGCAGCTCCTGCCAGCACTCCCTGGGACTGGGAGTTTACAGGGAAATGTAAAGATTTAAAGGAAAATTCCAAGATTTTGGATTCCAAAATTCCAACCTACTCGGATCATCCAGTTTCTCTGAGCCACAGGAGGAGGATCCAGGGAATCCTCAGAGCCCCTAAAGGGCTCCAGGAGAGCTGGAGAGGGACTGGGGACAAGGGATGGAGGGACAGGACACAGGGAATGGTTTAAATTGGGGCAGGGCAGGGATGGGTGGGACACTGGGAAGGAATTCCTGACTGGGAGGGTGGGGAAGGGCAGGGATGGAATTCCCAGAGCAGCTGGGGCTGCCCCTGCATCCCTGGAAGTCCCCAAGGCCAGGCTGGATGGGGCTTGGAGCAGCCTGGGACAGGGGAAGTTGTCCCTGACCATGGAATGGGAAGGGATGGGATCCATGGGATGGGATCTGTGGGATGGGATCTGTGGGATTTCAGGTCCTTCCCACCCAAACCATTCCAGGATTCTACAATTCATGCCTGGGAAGAGGCAGGAGGTCCCTCCCTCTCCCAGCCCTGCCCTGAGGAGGTCACAGCTCCCACACCTGGCAGTCCCCTCCCAACCAGACAAACCCAAATCCTCCATAAAACCCCAATTTTCCACAACCCCCAATTTTCCACATTCCCCTCAAACTCCTGTCCCCTCTCCACAGGAGCAGAGGGAAGCTCCAGGAATCCCACCCAGCCTCCTTTGGAGACCTCGTTAGCAGTGTTTGAGGAGGCTCCTGGTTAATTGCCCAATTCAAACTTCAGAGAGTTGTAAGTAATGGAAGTGTGGAATGTTTAATTGGGAGCCTCATAGTATGATTATTTGTGTAATATCAGTTAAGTGAGGAGAGTTTAATTTTTAATTATTTCAATTAATTTATTGCTGGGAGATTTACTTGGAGAATTTAAACCTTCTCAGTTCCATCAATTAAGAGCCAGAGATTCAGAGCCTGGCTACTGAGATCTGAATGAATTATGTAATGCAGGAGGTTTTTTTGGTTTTTTTTTTTAAATCATTGGCTAAAAATGGTTAAAAAAATGGGGTTTTTTTTAACCATTCCTGGAGCTCAGAGAGAGCATTCCCAAAAAACCTCCTGAGCTGCCCACGGATTTTTGTCAGCTTGGAGATGACCTATTTTTTAACTGCCTCAGTCCACAGAATTGATTACATCTCTCCCTGTTCAGGAGAATTATTGAAGTGCTTGTGAATATTTGGATGGCACTAAATGCCCAAATCTCAGACAAAAACGTGTCCTGGCTGGAGCTGCTGTGACAGACTCGTCCCACAGTGGTGACAGGGACATTCCCCAGCCTGTCAGGCTGATTAATGACATTAAAACAGCTTTAAAAAGCCCAATTTTCATAAGTACCCAAGTCTTCAGTTATTCATCTGCTTTGCTTGGAAAGAACCATCACCAATGAGTTCTTTAAATGTACTTAAATATGTACTCTGCAAAGCTCGTTAGTCTAATTTACTCCAGGAAATTAGCTGTTTTCTATGCAATAAATGCACTTTTCTCCACAATAATGAATTCCTCTCTCCAAATGAAGAGGTAAACACGATGCTCTGTGCATTTAAACCTCCCCAAAACGTGCCAGGGAGCTGCTCCAGCACCACTTATTTGGGTTGTTGTCTGGATTTGCCCAGCATTACCTCGTGGGTAGATCTGGAGAGGCTCTATCAATTGTCCATTCACTTGCTGCTCCATCACAGTGGAGTAATACTGCAAAAAAAAAACCAAAAACACAAAAAAAGAGATGACTCAGTAAACCAGGAGTGGTAAAAGCAGTTATGGGTTCTTTAATTCTGTGTGTTTTCATTTTCTCTGTAATTGCCACGGTGCAGATCAGCCTTCAGCTGGTTCCTTTCCATCTGCAGTGCTCCCACAAAAAGGAATTGAAACAGGGAGCTGTGGTGCCACAGGGACCTGCTCCTGGCTCAGCAGGGAAACCTGGGAATGCTCAGGCAGGTGAGGAAATGAGATATTTACAGCATGAAATATTTACAGCAGCTGCCACAGCTGGAGGAGCCAGGAAAACCAAACATGGCCACAAAGACTTGGTGCAAATAAACCCCCAGGTACCCCCTAAATTACCCCAAATATCCCCCAAAACTGGGCAGTTTGAAAACAAGGGAATCCCAAAGGGATCTGGAATGCTGGGCAGAGATGAAGGATCAGCACAGAGGGATCCCAAAAAGTCCCTGCAGACATCCACAGGAGCTGCTGGAGTGATCCAGGGATGTCTATTGGTTAAAAAAAGGCTCAGAATGGGCAAAAAGGGCTGGAAAAGGAGCTGAGAACATCAAAACCCAGGAAGATGGGGCTGGGAGAGCTGGGAATGTTCCCCTGGAGAGGGGAAGGATCCAGGGACTCCTCAGAGCCCCTAAAGGGCTCCAGGAGAGCTGGAGAGGGACAGGACACAGGGAATGGTTTCAGAGTGGGAAAGAGGAGATTTAGATGGATTTTGGGAAGGAATTCCTGGCTGGGCTGGAATTGCCAGAGCAGCTGGGGCTGCCCCTGGATCCCTGGAGTGTCCAAGGCCAGGCTGGACACTGGGGCTGGAGCAGCCTGGGATGGTGGAAGGTGTCCCTGCCATGGGATGAGCTTTCAACTTTTGAATTCCCACTTCACCAACAGAATTCTACAACCTGCAGACACCTCCACACACAACAAAAACATTTCTGATCCCTCCCTGGAATAACCAACTAAAATAAACACACCTGAGAGTGGTTCCTGCCCCCCAAAAAAATATAATAGTGGGGGGGGGGGAAGAGAGAGAGAGGGAGGAAAAACCCTCTCCATTACTCACCAGTGATGACAAGTAAATGAAATATCAATCATGTAAGCTGTCAACCTTTTGGGACAGCAATAACTGTTAACAAGTAGTCTGGAAAAATTGTCTGAAAATGACTTGTCCTCCACACGCCAGCGTTGGAGGTTTCCATGGAAAATTAAGATGCCAGTGGCTATTTGGAACATTGTTCAGGTATTCTTTTTAATGGGAATTTTGCCACTTATTGATCCAGAGCGTGTAGCCCTTGCTTTCAGAGAGCTGCAAGCAACTTTCCAATCAGTGGCTGTCAAAAAAATTACTGCCTTTTTATACAGATACAAGACAACAGCTCCAGAGCAGCTCCATGGCTGTCCTTAATTAACTGCACTGCCCAACACTGAAAAAATCCCATTTCCCACCCCCCAAAATCAGCCTAATTCAAAGCATTTTTGCATAATCTGAGAGAATTCCAGACCTGAATCAAGTTCTTGTCAAATTCATAAAGCAAAGAACCTAAAGGGAAGGTTCAAAATTATTCAAAACATCGTGACTCCAAATATCAAAATGATTCCAAATATCAAAATGATTCCAAATATCTTCCCAGTTACATTATGCTCCAAAGCCTAATCTCAGGGAATTCTTTTTTTCTCCTTCAACTGAAATAATTCCACTTTATTTACATTTTAGAGAACACCTGCACCACATCAAAATTCCCTGAAATAACCTCCCAGCTGGCCAATCCTCCAAATATTTGTTGCAGGCCTCAAAATGAGTATTTTTCTTCCCCAAGATTATGAAATCAATTCATTTCCTAGGCTCAGAACATTTGTTTCCTTGTAAACACATCCCAAAACGAAGCCCATAGGACGTGAGGAAGTTCAACCATCAGTGCAGCACTCAAATAAAAAACTAGTTTAAAACTGAAGAGAAAAATTTTTCAGAGAAGAAGAGCTGCTGAAGCAGAAAGAAGTCATTTCCAGGCATCCCATAATTTTGCAGGGAAAGCAGAGAGTTGGGCAATCAGAACTCTAATGTACTGAAACTTTAACAGTGAGCTTGGAAGCATAGCAAAAAAATGACCTTCCCAAGGCATGATTAATCTGGAGGCTGCGCCAGGAAAATTCAAAGTTTTCCACTTTAAAGGCAAAAAAATGGCTGAGATTTTCCCAGGAAAAGAGAGAACCAAGAGGAATTCTGGGGGGAAGGAGCTCCAGGGAGCTGCTGGACCCAAAAAGGGAGGGAAAAGGGGCTGAGAACAGCAAAATCCCAAAAATTTGATCATCAAGAAGTCACCTGGAGCATGGGATGAGCCAGGCTGGGAGAGCTGGGAATGTTCCCCTGGAGAAGGGAAGGATCCAGGGAACCCTCAGAGCCCCTAAAAGGCTCCAGGAGAGCTGGAGAGGGGCTGGGGACAAGGCCTGGAGGGACAGGACACAGGGAGTGGCTTCAGAGTGGAAAATGGCAAATTTGGGTGGGATTTTGGGAAGGAATTCCTGGCTGGGCTGGAATTGCCAGAGCTGCTGTGGCTGCCCCTGGATCCCAGGAATGGATCCCTGGAGGTGTCCCTGGGTGGGATTTAAGGTCCCTCCCCACCCAAACCAGTCTGGGATCCTCTGAATTCCCCCAAAATCACCTCTGGGTGCTCCCAAACAGGGCTTGGCTCTGCCAGGTCATTTATAGGAATTTGGATCCTTCTGGCCCAGAGGGAAAATCCCCATTTTTTACCCTCTTCCTTACTCATTTCCTTTGAAAAGAAAAGTTAAAGGATATTTTTTTTTTTTTCCCACTAAATTCAAATGATTCTGTTGCCATCAGTAACTGCACCCTTCCCCTCCTGCAGGAGATTCATATTTATGGGATATATTTATTTATATTTATGGGGACCCAGACAGATTTCACACACCCCTACCTACACAAAGGCACACACAGCCACATCCATCTCCCCTTGGAAAAAAACACAAAATACATCTTTAAATCCTCTATGAATATTGAGCCTGCAGCTACAATGAAACTCCTCTGTTAGGAGGGGTGAAACAGTCTCCAGATGAAAGTAGATTTTGAAAAATTTTTAGAGCCCAGGGGTTCATTTTTAATGAGCCGTTACTTTAAGTACTGCATAAAAAATACAAGAAATTGATAGTCCATTTAGCCTGCACTATACCTAATGCAAAAGTCATTAAGATGCATTATTCTTAATGTTTATGATATGATCAGTAAGTGAACAAGTCTTTTTTCTTTTTTAGAGTCGAGCCTGTCCACGGAGCTGGTGTGAAACCACCTCCATTCCACCCAAAATACCAAAAATTTGAATTTAATATGGGGAAATCGCCCAGCTCAACGCTGTGGAACAAAAAAAAACACCAAGGAAAAAATGATAAACACGGGGGGAAATCAGGATTTGTTGCAGTGTACTCACATAGGAGAGCATGGCCTTCATCTCCTCGTCGCTCCTGACCGTGATCCGATCCCCATCCTCATCCTCATCTGCCAGAGGAAGGCCCCAGGTGAGCAAGGAAAGGAGCACAGGGACAATTCTGACAGGAGAGCTTTTATCTGGACTTACAGCAGCAAATTAAATGAAAAATCTACATAGGAAGGGCCAACTGCACAAGGGGTCTGAAATAATGTAGTAATTGTATATAATCTCCAAATATTTATTAACAAGAATTGGGATTTTTGTCTAAAAAGGGGCACAGAGTGCTCAGAACTTCACTCCCAGCAGGGCTTTTTTACTGCCAGGACCTCTCCTGAAGCTGAGCACCTTCCCCAAGCTGGAATTCCCTCCCTAAAACCTTCCCCCAGCTGGAATTCCCTCCCTAAAACCTTCCCCAAGCTGGAATTCCCTCCCTCCCTCAAACCTTCCCCAAGCTGGAATTCCCTCCCTCCCTCAAACCTTCCCCAAGCTGGAATTCCCTCCCTCCCTCAAACCTTCCCCAAGCTGGAATTCCCTCCCTCCCTCAAACCTTCCCCAAGCTGGAANTAAGGCTTCCAAAGAATCTGGAAAAAAAAAAAAAAAGCCAAACAAGAATTTGGGGTGGGGGGAAAAAAGTCCAAGCCAAGGAATTCAAATTGTATGAGAAAAGAAGTTTGTTCATGCTGCTTCTGAAAAGGTAATAATGAAAAAAAAGCAAAAAAACCAACAACAACAACAAAAAACCCCCAAAAACAAACAAAACAAAAGAAACAACCCCAAAAAAACTACAACAAAAAAACCAACCAACCAACCAACAAAAAAACCCAAAGCAATGCAGAAGAATAAAACATAAAAACCTCAAAATTGGAGTTGAAAACATCCTGGAAGAGAACTACTGGAGCACCACACATCCACAAGAGGGATCAGAGGAAAAGCAGAAGAGGGATGGAATTATGGATAAAAGGTCTGGGGAGAGGGGACAGACTGAGCTGGGACCATAAAAAATTTTTAAAAAGGGAAAAAAAAGGAAAATTCTAGCAAAAATTTAGAAAATTTCCACATTATCCCTTTGAAATAATTGAAGAATTGTCAGTTCTCAGCTGCAGAATTCCTGATGGTGGTACAAACAGAAGGAATTAAAGATATGTGGGTGAAGAGGGAAGGGGAAAAAGAAAAAAGATCAATCTAAACTAATCAGGCAAAGAGTAAAACCAGAAGAAAATCAGTCCTGAAGCTGAGCAGAGCTCCTTTACCATCCCAAAAACGGATCCAGAAAGATTTCCAGGCTTCCCTCCTTGCCTGGAGCACTCAAATCTGATTTTCCAGCACGTTAGGGAAGCGAGAGTAGAACAAAAAATAAAAAATTCTCCTGTCCTGGCTGGATTTTTTAGCACCAGTTAAAATGGAGGAAGAAACCCTGAGAAGATAGCAGAGAGCAGCAGATGGGAAATAAATATTGAGCAGCAAAATTCCCCAAATCTGCAGCGAGTCAGGAACAGGGGGAACTGCAGGGATAAAAGGATGCTGAGGGGCCAGATGCTGTCAGTGGGGATGTGGAGAGCAGGGGGAAATCTGGATTTCCATGCTGGGGGTGAGAACAGCAAAAAAAAAATAAAATAAAAAAGCACAAAAAGCTGGGATGGAGACAATTATCCCCACCTGAGGCAGCCATGGAGAACAGAACTTCAAGCAGAAAAATCCAGGGGGGGGAAAAAAAAGAAAAAAACCCTTTAAAAACATCAATATCCATAACATATTTGAGATGGCAGTTAAATGGCAGGGGAAATGGGCTCAGCAGCTGGAAATGACAGACTAGAGACACGCAGGGAAGGCACAGGAGCAGATGTTGGGAGGCAGAACAAAAAATCTGAATTTTCCAGGAAACTCCTGCACATGGCACCATTCCTGTGGGCTGCTGCCCTGATGGAGCATGAAGTTCAAACACAGCTAATGTGGGACGTGGGAGGGATGGCAAACAAATGTTAACACAAAATAATAGAAAATAAAGTGAAAAAAGACATAAATGGCAAGGTTCTGGAAGCTCAGGTGCTGTGCTAAAAAGCAGGGCAGGAAAAACGCCGAGGTTCAGAAGTAAAACTTTGTTTTGGGGAGAGGAAAACACAACTTGTGAAAAGAAAAAGAGCTTTAAATAGGACTTGAAGGACCATAAATCAATATTTCCTCTGATTATCTACAGACAGAATGAGCCCCAAAAAGGTCTCCTCTAAAAAGGGGAGAAAAAAGCTGATAAAAATGAGAGGCCCCATCTCGAGTCTGCTCTGTCCCCCCTCACTCAGATCTTGTCATCCCCTCCATCCAAAAGAAAACAGGAAAAAATATAATAAAAATTATCATTTCCTTTCATCTCCAAGGAAAACAGAGGGGAAAAATACAATAAAAATTAAAAGAGAGCAGCAGGAGCCTCCTTCATTTGGAAGAAAACTCCAATTTTTCAGTATTTTATCCCCTGGGGCTCTCCCCTTTGCAGCTGACTGCTCTCCAGATAGGACAATCCCCCAGGAACCCCTTCAAAAATCAAAATAAACAGGGTTTAAAGAACAGATATTAGCCAAAATACTTGCTGGGAGGATTGGAGGATTACAATTTTAAGCTGAGGCCTACAGGTAGTTTATACTTTTCATTTAATTTGAGCAATAAAATTGCACTGAGGAGTAAGAGCATGGTAAGGTCAGGCTGGTAATTAAAGCAACTTCATGGAAATATTCCAGATGTGATTAAATAATAAAATATTGCTTGGTTTCGTGCCATTATTAAAGCTGCATTAATGCATAAATATTTAACCGTCAAATATAATGAATATTATTTTAAAATAATAAATATAATCAGAATACAATAAGAACAACACCAAAATTATTTCTTTTTTTAAGTTACAGCCCAGCAATGTGACAGAGGAATTGGATGACAAAAGTCACACTTACACTCAAATGCTGTGGTCGTTGCATCTGGCAAAACTTGACCAATGACATCCTAAAAACATAAGGAAAAATTCATTAAATTCAAATGGGAAAAGCCTGATTTGCATTAAATCATTTGAAGCCCTCCACACTGCCCCAAAATGAGGAATTTTTTAGGGCACAACACAAATCTGCTCCCATCATGATGCTTTTCTCCTCCCCCTCCAGTAAAACTCTTTTCCTCCCAAAGAATTCCCTCCTAATTGCAAACAGCTCCGTGCTGTCTGCCCCTGCAGGTGAAAAAATCCATTTTTTCCTTGGGTTATAAAAAAATGGGCACAGAACTGATCAAAACCAGCCATAAAAAGAGATTTATTAATTTTTTTTTTTGCTTTAAATAACCTGTTTTCTCCTGTTTGGAGGGCTCTGTCAGCCTCACCTGGGATTTGAACTTCTCTAAAATCCAGGAGGGTATATTAAAATACTGGGGGGGAAATCCCTGGAAACCCCCAAAGAAGCAGAGACAGAACCTGAGGCAGCTCCACAACACCAAACACAAAAACATTTCCAGCCACACACCCCTGCTCAACCCAGATGTTTTTACAGGTACCAAAGAAGAATTTTATCATTTTTTTTTTTAGCCAAACCACACCAACACTTCCAGCCACACACCCCTGCTCCAACACAGATTTTTTTTTGCTGATAGCAGACAAGAATTTTTCCCATTTTTCAGGCAAAATTTCAACTTCCAATCCCTGCTCCAATCTAACATCTTTTTTGCTGGTATCAAAGAAGAGCTTTTACCATTTTTCAGCCAAAATTTCCAATCCCTGCTCCAAACCCAGATTTTTTTGCTGGTACCAGAGAAGAGTTTTTACCATTTTTCAGCCAAATTT
>VZRH01007523.1:57566-67856 GCA_013397555.1 Urocynchramus pylzowi
GCGCCCGGGGATGCCCGAGTGTGGCACTCGGGACAGGGGGACGGGGATTGTGGTGCTGGGTGAGGCTTGGGCTCGGGGATTCCCATCCCTGCCTCGGTGTCCCTGCGGAGCAAACAGGGAATGGGCACTGGGAAAGGGCACTGGAATGGGTACGGGAATGGGTGCTGGGAGCACTGGGAATGGGCACTGGGAATGAATACGGGAATGGGTGCTGGGAGCACTGGGAATGAGTACTGGGAACAGGTACTAGGAATGGGCACTGGTAAAGGGCTCTGGGATGGGTACTGGGAATGGGCTCTAGGATGGGCACTGGGAACAGGCATTGGAATGGGTGCTGGGAGCACTGGGAATGAATGCGGGAATGGGTGCTGGGAGCACTGGGAATGAGCACTGAGAACAGGCACTAGAAACAAGCTCTGGGATGGGCACTGGGAATGGGCACTAGAAACGAGCTCTGGAATGGGCTCTAGGATGGGCACTGGGATGGACACTGGGACAGCCCAACACCTGCAGGAAGGGCTCAGCAGTTGTGCCAGCAGCTGTCACACACGTCAGGGTTCCTCCAGAGTTGATGTCCGGGTACAATTCGGTCATCTCTGAGTTCCCCCCGTCTGTCAGGGATGCAGCCCGGTCCAAACCACAATCCATCTTTCTGATGAAAGAAAAATCCCTGTCCACCTCAGCAACAAAGACCGTGTTTTGACAGCTCTGCAATCACAAAACACCAAATTCAGCTTTTAAAGCAAGCTTTTCACTGCCACAAGTCGCAGGGAAAGCTCTCTGCTTCTCACAGCTCTGCAGCATAAAACAATCCACTTCTTTTTTTTTTTTTTAGAGAACAGCATTAATCTCAATTGTGGGCTATTGATCCGTGCATTTTATCACACTCTCTCACATTATCATCTCTGACAAACTGGACTATTTGAGTTATTTTATCAATTTAGAGGGGGGGAATGGGAGGGATATTTAATTCCTGAAACGTCTTCAAGCTTCTTCATATTCGAATTCTACTTTGTTTGAGCTTTAGGAAAAAAAAAAAATTCAATGGCCATTAACAGAGATAAATTCTCTCTCTGTTCAATAACTTTATAATTTAGTTCCTATACTAAAAATTAATAGAGCCCCAGCTCCTAAGGATCTAAGGGACTGGTGGTGCCCGCACAGACATCTTTCTGCTCAAATGAACCTTTTACCTGCAGTCCCTGTGTACCTTTCACTCAGCTCCATTTCAATCAGAGTCATTTTCTATTAAATTTTAAAGAATAGGACACAAAATGATGGAATTTCTATAGACCTGCAATTTTTCTAAAATGTCTTCTTCATTTATGAGACTGTGGGGAAAACCAACTCAATTTGCCAAATTTGCATAAATATTACGTCGATTTTCCAGGGCTAATCATAACCTTAATCCCCCATTCTGATTTGTGTAATCAAACTTGAAGGGTTTTTATATCTTAAGAAGTACAGCACATCAAGCACATATTGATATAGGTTTGGTTTTGCCACAGGCTTCTTTAAAACCCAAGTTTAATCAGAAATTTTCATTTGGAAAACACCATTTGAAACAAAGAGTTGATATTTATTTTATCATGCTGCAGAAGTTTTGCTCTGAGATGTCACCAACACTTATTTTTATATATTATTCTTTAATGGTGGGGGGGAAATGGTGTTGTGAGAACACAATCCATGATTTTTTAACATAAAATATTCTTGAAGTTCTGAGTAGCCCAAGAATCTCCCCTTAAAAAGTTCAAGTTCCCAGTACAAGGATCCCAGAATCCTCATTTAAAATAGTTTAAATAATTAAAAGCCTGATTTTCCCCACTAAATGCAGACAACACAACATTAACAACCACATCTCCAAAGTTATTGTTCACCACCCAAAATCCGCAAAGGAGCGACACATCACTGCTTTAATTCCAGGATGGTGAAGCCCACAAAATTCTGTTTTCTAAATTCTCTAAATTCTGTTTTTTATTTGAAGGGGGGAACAGCCTCCCTCGGTGGCTGCCAGCAGCTGCCACTTGCAGTGTGCTGCTGCTCTCTGCTGCTTTCCAGCGCCGCTGGAGAGCACCGGGAGCATCCCGAGCTGGCCACGGCAAGGAAATAAATATTTATTTCCAGAATGCTGACACAGGAGGGGAGGAAAATCATTATAATCTCGCAGGAGTCTCCGTGAGGATGGAAAAATGCTGTCTCCTGGTGATTTGCTTAGCAGGATAATTTACTCCAAAAGGAAGGGAAGAAGTTATTACTTGGTAAATTCCCACTGCAAAGGAAGTTGCCCAGCTCAAGAAATTTTCTATTTTTGCTCTGTCACAAACACCTGTAATGGAGTTTTGGGTCCCTCCAGCAGAACTCTAAAAAGAAGAGGGAGGAAAACATGAGCAGCTTTCCCTGGCCCTGCTCTTGAATATTGCTGTGGCAGGATGGGGATTCAGGTTTTCCTGGCCTCAGGGGGGAAATCCTGAGCTCGTTCAGGAAAAACGAAAAATTCAGGGAGGTGGGAGCTCATTCTCAGGAGTGGGATGGGTGAAAATGCCCAGCAGTGAATTAAAACCGAGATTAGGATTCCCAATTCCTCCAGTCCTGCACTCATCCTTTTAGATAAAAGGAGGTACAGGAAGGATAGAGGCAGAAAATGCTGATTTCATTCTGCATCCTACTCAGCATCTCCAATAATCTCATTATTACTAGAATTTTTCCAGCTATGACCTAGGAATAGTGTATTTATATATTAAAAAATATACAGATATTAAAATTGTAATATATATAATATAATAATGTAATAAAAGTATATAATATTATAATAATATATACTATAGATAACATAATAATAACATAAAAATAATGTATGACCTAGGAATAATGTGCATTTATTATGTAACAGGCTAAATAATATCCATTTAACTATGAAAATATTTTGGAATACTGTTGTATTCCAACACCAGTGCTGTGCCACCTTACCTGTAATGCAGACACTGAGTATAAAACACACCTGGAGGAATCAGGATCTCTGTGCCAGCCCTTGGCTCACCAAATTCAATTTATCATCCCTGCTTCCTCCCTGCACCAGTTTCTAGGCTGGAATTATAAATAACAAAGGACAAAAATCTCAGTTTCCTAGAGAAAATGGCACCTGATGGTTGTTTTAGGAACACACATCTTCCTGTCTTTTTGGAAAGATATTAATATCTAACTTTCTATGTTGATAAATAACATATCATGCTGAAATTCACTTTTTTTTTTTTCCCTTTCAATTGCCTGTGAGTGCAGCAAACTGAATTCCCTCAGGCTGGTGAAAAATAGGTCAGCAGTGGCCAGGCTTTCTAAAGATATTCTTCCCTGAAGGGCATCTCCTGGAAAGACTCACCAAGTGCACCATGGATAGGTTCAGATTCCTTAAAAATGGCATTAAAACTTCCACCAAACTTCCACTGCCCCTCCCAGGCACTCTGCAGTTTCTCTGGAATAAGAAAGAACTGTTGGGGATCCAAATGTCAGGAAATAAATACATATTTTCAGTTCACAGGGAAATTCACTGGCTTCAAACACATCTTTTAAAGCTCTTTTTTTCACAGTAAACCCACCTTGGACTGAAAGAAAACATAACAACAGTAAACTTGATTTAGGCTAAATTGGTAAATATTTAGTTTTTGCTTTAAATGATGAATAACTTTTGAAAAAAAACAGATTATATGATGCACAGTGACAAGGTAACTCCAGCAGTTGGGCTGTGTGTGGTTAATGATGCTCCTGTACCCCTTCAGACCAGCTCCAGGGGCTGCATAATTGTTTTTCTGTCAACCTATAAATTCTTGAGTAACAACAAAATTATTGTGATTTTTCTTCCTAAATAATTCATATCTCACAAAGTACATAAGCAGGCCCATGAATCACTGAGCATGTAACAATCATGTCTAATGGCATTTCTTCTTTTAAGGAAAAAAAAAAGGGGGTTTGACTTTGTAATCTTGTTCAAAAATCAGTGTTCTAATCTGATATTTACATTTTAAACTTGAAAGTTCCCTTGATCAGAGTTTTTGTCTGAAGGATTGCTTTTAATCATGTTTTCCACTTTTAATTCTATTAGGATTATTAATATCACTGCAAGTAATAAATTGGTTTTATAATGAACTACAACAGGGCTCATAAACTGTGCTTAAAGTGATGCAATTACTTTCAAAATCACTCTAAGTTGTTTGTATTTGACTTTTTAGGACTTAAATGCAAAACCAACATCTTACTCTTTTCCAGAAATAAAATAAATCTTTCAAGCAAACTTGCAATATATTAGTGACAATTTTTATTCTATCTTCCCTGGCTGCAGTGCTGAAGCTGCCACTTGTTCTTAGGTGTATTTAAACTGAAAAATACAGCCCAAAATTTAAATCATGACTTCTATTTCCAGAAATAGGGAAAGAAATCACAATAACTCTCAGAATTATTAACTCACTTTTCTGTAGTGAACATGATTAAGGGGTAACAGCAAAAGCCAATATAAATTAAATGGCCACAGTAAATAATACATGAAGCAAAATCCCCTTTGTTTCAGGAAAAGTTGCTCTAAACCAGAGGCCTAAGGGCATTCAACTATTAAAAAAATACCTAAATTTCATTCAATAATAATAACATACATCAGGGAGATCTATAATTATGGTTTGTGAGGAGATTTAGGTCAACACACAAGGTAAGGTGAGGACAGATTTAAATTCTGCCCAAGTCAATGGAAGGTCAGCAGGAGAAAAGCTCTGGATATTGCTCCAGGGAAAGAGAGGGGAGTAGGAAAAGAGCACAAAAACTGATTTTTCAAACAATATGAGAGTACTAATCATAAATATTTGGGAGTCAATCCAATCTTTAAATCCAGACTTTATTTATAAAGGGGAATAAAAGTTAAGAACTTTGTGTTGAACTGCGTCCACCTGCACGTAGTTCATCAAATGGGGACAAAAGAGTGATATTAAATCTAAAAATATTTAAATGAAACGAACTGCCTGGACCACATTTGCATCAGCAGCCCCAAAACTTCAGGAAAACAAAGCAACCCAGCAATGTTTAAGCACAATTTGGAGACAGCAGCAGAAAAGGGCATTTCTTGGGGTAACTCATTAGCGCCGCGGAGTCTCAGGTGAAACATTTGTCAAGCATACAAAAAGGCCTAAAAGTGAAATATAGTAATTAAGAGCTGGGTTTTATCGATTGCATGGCTTAAGTAATTTTTCAGAAGCCACGTAAGATTTAATAAGTATAAGTAGTTAAAGATCCTGCCTTGGCTCTGCCATTAGAGTGTAATTGAAGCGGTAAAAAAGATCAGCTGAACGTGTGTTGATTACCACCTTATCTTTGAAAGGCAATTAAGCACCTCAATCATTGCAACAAGATTTGATTGTGCAGCCTTTATTGGACATTGATCTTTCAGCAAAGCAGCTGCATTTCCCATTTAGTGACAGCAGCAGAGTTTAACCGGGACACCCGAGCCCGCTGACCCGGCTGAGGGGTGACAGCAGCAGCTCCTCCAGCTTCAGGTGCCCACAAAGATCATTATTATTTAAAGAGGTGCTACAAGGAGGAGCCACCTGATCCTCGGGGTTTTGTTTCTCTGGAGTAGTTAAGGGAGGTGAAACAAAGCTCTGGGACGTCATCTCTCCCTCATTTAAACATCAGCAAAGAGATAATTAAGGCGAGGCTCAAAGGGGGAACTAAACTTTCTTCTGAATGGAGGCAGAGCAAATCAAATCTGTCAGAAGTCAAAAGGGTCATTTTGTGGATCAATTATTCCTGAGTGCTGCAGAATTTTTTGAGACAGGGTGGTACACAAATCTTCCTGGCCCTCAGTATCTTGCATTCAGGCCAAAACCTGAGTGATAAAAAGTAGAGGCTAAGAAGTTGGTGTTTAGAGCAAAACAAGAGTGGAAGTCAGATGAAACGTTCTACCTTTGAAAACAAGCTGCTGGGTTTATAGTCACACGTGAAAATGATTTCATCATGATTTAATAACTCGAGTTATCCCTTACAAACAGCTCATTTTCCCTCTGAAGAAATGCAGGAGCTGCCACCCAAGCCTTCATGAAAGGAATGAGCCATCCCATATTTGCACTCTGCCCTCAGACATCTCCCAGTTCATCCTTTAGCACCATCAACTTCCTAAGAGCAAGAGGTCCATTGATTTTCATGTAATACAAGAAAATATTACATTTGCTTAATTGTTACACAGTGAGATCATTGAACAAGAGATCAGGGCTCTATTTAATGCTGCAAGCAGCACGGAATTGCAGCAATCAATAGGGCAGTTTGTCAGAGATGTTCTCCAAGGAGCCCTGCCCATCACTGCAGGGACAGGGGGTGCTGCTGCATTTATTGGAAAACAGGTAAGCAAAGTCAGCAGTGCCCATTATCAGAAATCAAACCAGCTGCAGGGAGAGGAGCTGCAGCTCCAAGGAAGAGCTGTATTTATGGTCTGGTAATTAAAAACCATTTTATCAACCTTGTGTTGAGCCTAAACCTTTACAGCCAGGTATTGATGAGCTCTGGGGCAATGAATGAGCAGTATTTGACTTTAAACTTATGGGCTGCAGTGAAAATCAGCTCGAGGAAAATGCTAACTGCAATTTTTCTTATTAACGAGGGGTTCTTGTATTGCCATCTCTGCATCTTTGAGGCATTTAACTTGTGGCAGGAATGTTCTCCAAAATTTAACAGTGCAAGCACTTCTCTGATTAAAGTGTTCAGTGCTGCTTTTAGAAAAGCCACATGTGTTGCTTCATTAAGTGGGAAACACTTCTATTATCTGGAATGAAGTTAAAAAGTATTTAAATGACATTATACTGTAGTCATAGCTTGATAATCATTTCTTGAGGAAAAGTGATTACTCTTCAACCCAGCCCCTACCCATTTTACATTTCTTTTTGGACTCAGGAGGACTGGAATGACCAACTTCCACCACCAGCTGTGGGATTTGGAAGTGACAGCACTAACTGCTGGCACTAAATCCCAGCACCAGCAATAGATCCTGCACAGCTCTTCCTGCTTCCATTCATTCCAGATTTCCACTTGCCAAACAGTTCCCCAAAAGCTTTCGGTTTTTTTTGGCCCAGATTTCCAACTGATATGAAGTAATTTTGTCATTGTACCTAAAGCTGTGCTTGGTACAAAATTCTGCAGCTGGAGAAATCAGTTCTTTTGCATCCAAAAATTGAGATATTCTTGTAGTATTCTTCTCATTCTCCCCATTAATTAAAAACACCAGCAATTTGTGAATTAGCACAAGGGGCTAAATCTTCTACATCACTTAGATTTTGTACTTACCTATAAAGCAATCAAAAGAAAAATAACAGCACACATCTGGAGCTCAAGAATTGCAAAAGATACAAGCACCAAATGTATTTTGGACATTTTATTTAAATATAATTTCAAGAAATGTGATACAGCCATTTTGCACTTGTTTTAAGGTGGGTTTTTTTCCCCCCAAAGGCTCTTCCAGGTGATGGTGACCATTCAGTGCCAAGGATTTATTCAGACACAGTTACACCTGTGACAATTAATTCAATATGAAATATCTAGACAGGATCTACACCTGAGCAGCTTTATCTTTTCAGGGACATTCTGAAAATGTCAGTGCATTCACAGTTTCCTTGCCCATAGGCACAATTCAGTTCTCTAAGTTAAATAAGTTCTCTTAAGATAAATGCATCTCTTTAAATGATCAAAAGTTTGTCCAGCAGCACCAGTCCCTGACTTCCAGCCATACCCTCAGAAATTCTAATTCTTCAACTCCACACCTCTGCAAAAATAAATCTCTCATGACCAAAAAGTCCAGGCAGCTTCCTGAAACAGCACACTGACTATGAGAACACAGTGTAAAAACTGAATTTTCAGGTGTTTTTAGTCAAAGGCAGCAGATATTTGCAGCACAGAACCCACCAGAGGACAGATACTCAGTTCAGTACATGGCTCCTTCATCTTCTTTATTCAGAAAATAAATAGTGACTGGGCCATGGCTGGTGTGAACAGTCTCTGTGACACGGGCAAAGAACCAGGAGCCAATTCCATACAGTAAAGTTGGGATGCCTAAGGAGAGATAAAAACACATTACACACTCAGAGAGTGAAATCCAAACTGCAAATTCAGAGTGAGGAATGGTGACTCCAAAACGAACTGAGAGGGGAAGTATTCCTGGAAAAGCTGCCTTAGAAATATTTTGTCTTTATTTAAATGCAGCAATCAGTGCTTAGCACCTTTCCTGTTGACAGAGGAAGCAGCAATATACAGGAATTATCAGAAAAAGAAAACAGGAGGAGAACAACATAAAAGAAGTGAAACACTGTCATGTACACATGATTTCTACTGATTAAATATATATATATATATCTTCAAATACTAAACCCAAACTCCCAGAACATCCACTTAAGTTACTGGAGTCTATGTCAGAGTAGAAATTAAAAAAATAGGCAATGAATCCATAAACCAACATGAAGCTGGCTCTGGGGAAAATCAGATCAGCAGCCAAAACTACCAGCTCCAACAGAACTGCAATGGGCAAAAAGGTTTATATACATAGACAGATATATTTAAAGTGACATCTTTTAGCCCTGCCCATTTATCCATTTATTACAGTCAATATTGTATTTGTTAGAGAGGGAAAAACAGAGGTGGATTTAGGCCCTGAATTCACAAACACCAAATTTAACATGCTTGAAGCTAAGTGCTTAAGCAGGATTCTGAGGGAAATAAATTGCCTTTTAAATCATGTTTTCCAGTCATTTAAATATGAAACATGAAGGGTAGTTGTGAGAAAAACAAAGGTGTGACTGGGTGGAGGGAAAAAGAAAATGAGATTTAAAGGTGCTATTAAGAATTCAATCTTTGTGATTATATTTTCTCATTACATCAGTCTGGAAAGGTCAGAAAATTAAGACTAGCAGTCATGTTTTGAAAAAGTCACTGAAGACTTGTGAAGAAAAGGAAATTTTTAAAAATTAAACATGAAAATAAAGAATGCATGAAATGTTATGGCACTGTCAATGCTGGCATTCAAATAAACTTTGGATCTGCAGCCGAAGTTTTGAAATAATATACTTCTATATATTATTTTATATATATTTTATATACATATACAAAGGTGTATGTATATTACAAAAATACATATATGCACACACCCACCCCCTATAGATATATATTATGTTAACCATCTCTACTTTGACGTTAATAAGGTACTGATAAAGCCTTTTTATGACAAGGATTTCTATTCCAGCATTCGTTAGGATCCAAGCAGCCTGACCATTCCTGCACCTGACGCTGCCTGAAAGAGTTTCGCTTCAGAACTGCTCAGAGGACAAAAGTTCATCCCCGGCACGCGGATTTCAGCTGGAAAACGCTCCCTGCCAAAGGCGTGAGCCGCTGAAATACCACCAGGGCGGTCTGTGGCTGTCACAGAGCAACGCGGACTCGGCCAAACCCCCCCGACAGGGCCGGGTTACGGCTCTGCCCCTGCCTGGGCTCACAGCTCGGGAATTCCTGGGCCGGAGAGGGAGAGAGGAGGAGAGAGGGAAAGGAGAGACGGGGAAGGAGAGCGGGAAAGAGAGGAGAGGAGTAAGGAGAAAGGGCGAGGGGGAAAGAGACGGAGGAGGAGGGAAAAGAGAAAAAGAGGGGACAGGAGAGAAAGAGAGGAGCGGGGAAAAGAGAGGAGAAAGTGAGGAAAAGGAGGAAGAGAGGAGAAGGTGAGGGCAGAGGAAAGAGAGAAGGAGCTGAGGGACAGGGGAAAGAGAGAAGAAGGTGAGGGCAGAGGAAAGAGAGGAGGAGCTGAGGGACAGGGGAAAGAGAGAAGAAGGTGAGGGCAGAGGAAAGAGAAGGTGAGGGATAGAGGAAAGAGAGGAGAAGGTGAGGAGGAAAGACAGAGAGAGGGAGAAAGAGAAGGAAAAGGAGACGGAGAGGGCTCGGAGCGGAGCTGCCCGGGGCGAGCCGCCGTCCCGTCCCCCCTCACGGCGCCGCCCGGGGCCGGACTCACCGGCGTTGAGCACCTTGAGGGCGGTGAAGAAGGCGTCCTGCAGCGCCAGGTCCTGCGGCGCGGCCCGGGAGCAGTGGTACTTGATGAAGGGGAAGCAGCCGGTGCGCAGCACCAGGTAGTTGGCGCCGTCCACGGGCCAGTTGAAGTGCGAGAGGCCGAACTGGTCGTTGCGCACCGCGCTGTACTTGACGCAGAACGAGGTCCAGTGGGGCAGGCGGCGCTGCCGCAGGTGCTGGCTCAGCACCTCGGAGGCGGCGGGCCGGGCCGCGGACGGAGCCGGGCCC
>VZRH01007523.1:68256-108256 GCA_013397555.1 Urocynchramus pylzowi
CAGCGGCCCGGGAATGGAGAGGGAATGGCCCGGGGAACAGAGCGGGACAGCGGCCCGGGAATGGAGCGGGAATCCTCCCCGGTCCTGGCCCCTCGATTCGGGAAGGACACTGAGGGGCTGGAACGGAGCTGGGAAGGGGCTCCCCTCAGCTGAGGGAGCTGGGAAAGGGCTCAGCCTGGAGAGAAGGAGGCTGAGGGGAACCTTGTGGCTCTGCACAACTCCTGACAGGAGGGGACAGCCGGGGCTCTGCTCCAGGGAACAGGGACAGGATGAGGACATCATCTTCAGCTGCACCAGGGGAGGCTCAGGTTGGACACAGCAGGAATTTCCCCATGGAAAGGGTGGTCAGGCCTTGGAAAGGGCTGCCCAGGGAGGTTTGGAGTGCCCATCCCTGGAGGTCTCCCAGGAATTCCTGGAGGTGGCACTCAGTGCTCTGGGCTGGGGCCCAGTCCCAGGTGGGGATCGGTCACAGGTTGGACTCGGTGACCTTGGAGGGCTTTTCCAGCCTCAGGGATCCTGGCATTCCGTGACAGACACACCAATGCTGAGGGCATGGGTCACCCTGAGCCCTGCAGGGAGCGAGGGAGGAGTGGGAGCATCACCAAAAAATGGACAATCCTGTTTTTAGAAAGGTTTTGTTGACACTGACATGCTGAGGGAGCACCTGCAGAACCACCCAGGCTCACCTGTGCTCAGCAGTGTATCCAGCTGCACTGGGTTTACCTGGCAGACCTCCCTAAAAACCTTCCTTTCAAGTGTCAGACCTCTTCAAAGAAATATATTAAAATCACAGCCTATATTCCGTTTTTTCTAAGTAAAAGCTAAGGTTTTGAACCGTTTAACATTCTATTTGAGAGGGGGGGGGAAAGTCCAGAAAACTGAGAAATGGAAACACATTTTTTCATTTCAATAATTGCAAGCAATATCTCAAACTCAGCAATCTTACACCATTGAGCTATCCAGTATGAACATGCTAATTAATCAATTACTACCCAACAATATGCCCTGTTTATTTACTGTATTACATGTGTGTAGAACAAGTAATTATTAATCATCACCAGCAACAAATTTCCCCTTCACATTCACCTCCCTATAATTATTAGAGCATATAGTTTAGCTTTAATATCTTTCTTTAGTAGTGGTAACAGTGGCTGAGATAGAAAAGTTGGAATGTGGTACTGTGCTGAAGGGTTGAAATAAAGTACTGAGCTTTAAAAGTGATACAATGCTGTTGTGTTTCATTAATTACATTAATGAAGGTTGTCAATGATTGCAGTTCTTAATCTTTTGTTCATCAATACAACAAAATCTGCAGTCTAAAATACAGAGGATCTGTACAATGTAACAGGGGGTGCCTCAGAGCTACAGTATCCCATTGTTAAATGGATTTGATATGAATTTTTAAGAATAGCCTTAAAATCCAGGGATTTGTTACCTTAATCTAGAGGGAAGATGGTGAATTCTCCTGATCTTGAGGTACTGGAGATCTTCCAGGAAAGAGGGAGGGCGAACATTTCATTTCAGAAGACATCTGGAAGTGGTTGTGTTGATAAACTTCTTTTTTTTTTTTTTGCTCTGTGCTCAGAGTTGTCATTCTAAATGTGGAAATGTGGGCTAAAAGCTTTTTTTATTTCTTTTATCCAGGGCTTTAAACCCAACTACCTAAAACAGGAGACCCAGTTTCCAGTCTCATCAACTCCAGGTAGCTCTTTCAGGAGAATGACCTGGTCTGTGCTGCACTAAATTCTGGCTGAAACAAAATCCAAGTGCTGCCAGTTAAACAAACATCTCCATTTCCAGCTCTGACTCCTGGGGTGCACAAATCCTTTATTTTAATTGTCTGCATCCTCTGCAGTTGCTGCCAAACCTGCTGGCCCTCACCTGCTTCCATGAGCATTCCTCCACTCCCTGAGGAGCCAGCTCCAGCCTTTGCCCAAATCTGGCATTTTTTGGGGCAGTTTCTGATGAGAAGCCACACCTGGGCCACTTTTAATCTTTTCCTTCACACTTGTTCTGTTTTTCTTCTCACCCAGCTCACGTTCTGAAATTCAGTCTACAGTTCCACAACTCTATTACTCTTTTAATGAGTGGGAATAAATAATCCAGTAGTGTGAACAGAATTATATTCCTGACTTTTTAACAATATTATAATTTCATTTTAAATCTGCAGCATTGCTAGAAAACCCACATTTTTTGGCACCAGCAGCATGGGATCTGAATGTGAGAGACTGCAGAGCAGTTTTCAATCCTTCCACCAGCTCAAGGCTCAGAAGTGTTAGTAGTAATTAAAAACTTTTTTTTCCCCCCCTCAAAATACATTTCACACTTTGCACATGCTGTGAAATCTCTCTCACCACGGGAACTTTCAGGCCACTTGTTTCCTGCAAAAACAGGTACAGTTTTCTTTTGTCAGGGCAGAACAAAGGCAGAAGGAAGTGCAGGTTTCATTTCCTCCTAGGACACTGCAGTCTATCAAGTGCCAGTGAACTAATGAGCCTCTCAGACCTTATGTTGTTCTGGCTTGGATCAAGGCTTCCTTTTCCTTAACCCTTTGGAAACCAGCTCAAGTGAAGATAATTCCATCTTGGGAAAGTCTCTGTGGGCTCTGGGCTGTCCAAACCCAGCACCACATTGATGTAAAACAACAATAAAATCAGAAATTAAAAATACTCCTGTGGATTTTTATTTGAAGCAGTAACCAACATTTATGCAAATGTTTTCATCTGCAATGAATTAATTCTGTGATCAAAGTAGAAGGGGAAAAAACTCCACAGAAAATAAATGTCTCATGCTGAGGGATCAGAGATCTGCTATCAGAAAGACTGGGTGCTGATCTCGTGCAACTGCTTGGTCTTGTTTAGTATTTGTGCTAAAAATGGTTTTGCCTGAGCTTTTTGGGAAGTAATCCCAAGGATACTTGCCATTCCTAGGATAACAGACTCCATTCAGTGAGATCTGCTCTTCCTTAGTAAAATGTGGAGTGTGTTGTCTGTTGGGATATTAAAGATTTGATGGATAAAGATGATTTTACAAATATAATGTTGTCCTTTAACAACAGTGCACAGCAGTTGTGACCAAAAGGGTCACCAGTGTCCAAAATACAGATGGACAGACCTGCAAAAGTCATGGAATTCTGGGAATCATAGTGCAAGGAGAATTCTCTTGATGAATTAGTGCCATTACTGTTCTTTTTGATAATTTGAAAAGGACCATGAAAGAACTGCTGCAAAAGTCTTTAGAGAATAGAAAAAGCAGCATAACAATAGAGATGGTGCTGCAGAGGAATGGGGGCTGCTGGGATTACTGATGAAGTGGGGTTTAAATTAAGGCATTTATAGGAAAAAGAACCATGGGATAGTTTGGGTTGGAAGGGACCTTAAAATCATCCAGATCCAGCTCCCTGCCATGGGCAGAGCCACTTTCCACTATCCCTGGCTGCTCCAAGCCCTGTCCAGCCTGGCCTTGGCCACTGCCAGGGATCCAGGGGCAGCCACAGCTGCTCTGGGCACCTGTGCCAGGGCCTGCCCACCCTGCCAGGGAAGGATTCCTTCCTAATATCTCAGCTAACCCCAATCTTCTTCAGTTTGAGGCCATTCCCCCTTGTCCTGGCACCCCAGGTCCTTCTGAGGGGTCTCTCTCTCCCTCTCTCTCTCCATCTTTCCTGCAGCCCCTCCAGGGCCAGAATGAGCCCACCCCAAGGCTTCTCCTGTGCAGGGGAACAATCCCAGCTCTCCCAACCTTTCACAGAGTCACTAGGCTGGAAGAGACCTTCAAGATCATGGAGTCCAAGCCCTTTCCTCCCAGCAGAGCTGCTCCATCCCTCTGCTCATCCTGGTGGCCTCTGGACTCCTTTCCTTTCAGTGCTCAGTGTTTCAGCCTGTTGGAAAGGGAATTTGGGCTCCCAGGGTTCTTTTCAGTGGATCTGCTCCTCCTGCTCTGAGTCAGTGACAAAGGCAGCACGACCCCATTAATGAGATTTTTAACCCACATGCTGAACTTCAGGAATGACAACAGGGACTTGAGGAGCATTAGGATGATCCTGTGCTTTCCAACAAGAAAGGTGGGATGTTCCCAATGCCACAGGCAAGAACCACAGAGATTTTCTGTCTCAGTTAATGTTACTTCACACAGCAGCTCAGAAGGAAAACCAAACCTGTTCTTACAGATGAGGAAGCATTTCCAGAAGCATAAGGAATGAGGCACTTGAACATTTTCTGTTAACTATTCTTTCAGAGCATCTGCTTCCCAAGGTTGCTCTTCTTCCAACCTCAGTTTGTTTTCTGCTGTAACTCCTAGAATTGCTTCAATATCTCGAATTGCCATCTGTAACAGATTCCAGGAATACAAGTTATTTAATGGGCATTATAATGGAATCCAGCAGCCAGGGTGCACATCTGGCAGTGCCTGCCTTGCAGAGGTAACAGGGTTACACGGGACAGGATGCACCAATTAAATTTAATATTACTTTGGAGACACTTGGGGGAATTATTAGTAAATATGTGCAAATCCCAGGTAAATAAAAATACAATTTGTACTCCTAATTAACTAACAGGTGTTTTATTTCACATATGCTCATGCACAATGGAGAAAAGTTCTCTTTTTTATTTTTCCTCAGTGGTTGCTTTTCATTCCCTCATATTGAAAAATTGGATTTTTTTTTGTTGTTGTTGTTTATTCTGTAACATGTTGAAATTTAATTATGTCTTCCCCAAAATCTGTCATTTCACACTCTACTGGAAAATCCAGTCAGGGTGGAAAGAATCTGCTATAAATTATGTGACATGACTGAAGATACAAATCTAACACAGTGTTCCCCTTCACCTTTCACAAAACACACACACAGGATCTTGGAAAGTTTTTATAAAGTTAAAGGTGATGCAGCTCAGCAAAAGAAATCCCTGTGGGCAGCTGAGCAATTCTGTGGAATCAAAAAGCAGCTTTGTGAGGAGGGCTTGTTCCAGGGCACGGGGCTGGGTTGATGATTGCTTTGCTGGCTCTGGCTGCAAGGTGGGGGAACCTCCCCAGGGTGAGCCCCTGTGCTTTGTCCTCCCCCTTTGGAGCATCCAGGGATGGGCACATTCAAACAGCAGAGAAAATTGGGAACAAAATCCACTTGGGAAGTGGATGGTGGGCTGAGGGACGGGAAGGAATGGATTACTGGCTGCCTGCTTAAAAGAAATGAGTGTTATTAATCCAAGCAGTTATTACCAACTGAGAGGTTTGTTTCTAATTTAAGATTCTTACCTTGATGGTGTCCCTTTAAAATAAAGCAGGCAATTGTGACAGAACTGTGTGAGGCAGTGCCAACAGCTCCTTTGCTCTTCCAAAGGACACTCAGGAGCATTAGATTACAAATAATTTCACTCTCAAGGATGTCTCTTTTCAAAGAAAAAGTTTCAAACTTAAATTTAACTAACGGGTTCTGTGGGAGACCCACTACACTGACCCAGACACTGTAAACCACACACAGCCAGTGATAAAAAAGGAATGGTTTAGCACTTGTTTATGATCCAGCATGAGGTATTTGCAGGCCTTGTACAGAAATTAACCGGGATCGTTAGTTAATTAACACCTCACCTTAAAATTGGTCTCGCCTTGCATATTAGGTGCTGATATTTCTTGATGGATGATGAAGAGATTGCGAGCAAAGGTCAGGAGGACCCCCTGGAGATCCTCTCCGATTGTTCTGTTAATGATATCCAAACAAATGAGTTTACCAATGATTCCCTTCACATGCTTAAAAACAATCGCCCTCTCATTTGTGCCTGCCTGGTGCTGGAATTTAATGAGGATTTTCAATCTCACAAGGTGAAAATCTTCAGGGAGATATGAAAGATGAGGCTCCATTTTAACTTGTCAACGGAAAGGATTTGTGTAATAAATAATTTTTATTAATCAACTTAGCAGAAGTAAGCAGAGAGGTTTCAGCTACTCCCAGTAAAAGGTGACTGCTGAGGAAGGGCTGAGGCAGCAGAACACTTGAAACACCCACATCACTTGGGAAAAACTTGCTTCAGCCTAAAATTTGGGAAAGACATTTCAGCAGGATCAACATTCCTTGGATTGTTGCAGCTTTGGAGGCTTTGGTTTCCCAGTGATCCACACAGACTCTCCACACCTTAAGGAACGAGGAATTACACTGAGGAATGATGTGCCTCATTCACTGGAATCCACCACAGATCTCTGATGGAATAAAATGGGTAATTCTCAGAGATGTTTCAGGTATTTCAGTTACTTTGTAAGTCCTACAATCTTGAAAATATTTCCCAATTAAGGCTATGAAATTGCACTGAAAATGTGATAGCAGACAACAGGAATCCTCTTTGCTGCAAGTTGAGTTTATTTCTTTTTGTCCTACTGCCAAAAAATCAGATTTTC
The DNA here is from genome assembly GCA_013397555.1 of Urocynchramus pylzowi. Taxonomy (NCBI): domain Eukaryota; kingdom Metazoa; phylum Chordata; class Aves; order Passeriformes; family Fringillidae; genus Urocynchramus; species Urocynchramus pylzowi. The sequence continues at coordinate 74,635 of VZRH01007523.1, forward strand.
CCTTCCTGCAGAGGCTTTTTCTGTGCTGGGAGATCATTAGCAGATCCCATTTCTGCCCTCCCTCTCCTTTTTAGTCTTTCCATGTCAGTCATGCTCTCCAGAACTCTAAACATTTTCACTGCCTCCCTCTCACAGAACAGCAGGATTTCTTCCAGCATCTCCCAGGATACACTGTTTATCTTTTTCCACAGGATCATGACATTGTTTAATTCACAAATCTTGTTCCCAAAACCTCCTTGTTCCTCATATTCATTACAGCTCTCTAAATGTAATTTCTTCCACCTGGTTCCAACCAAACCTAATTCTATTTCTCATATTGTTCCTTCAATTTGTGGAGATCATTTTGAATTCTATTCCTGCCCTCCAGAACACTTGCAGGCACATCCAGCACTTGAAGAAGCTGTTTTGTTATCCAGGTCATTAATGAAATAGCTGCAGCATCAAAGGAATGCAGAACAGGCTGAGAGCACAGCACTTCAGCTCCTCACTTATTACATCCTATTTTGGCAGGAAACTTGGGCAAGAACAAGATAAAAAGGCATTAAACTTCACCCTCCTTTGCCTCCTGGAAGTCAGGTTTTTAATAATGTCGTCTGTAAGAGTAAGGCTGTGCTAATCCATGGGAGAGATTGCTCCTGAAGGGAATGCAGCTCTCCTGAAGCCAATTCCAGCAGCTCCTGAGCCTGCAGTGCCACCAGCCCCTGGGCTCAGCCCAGCCCTGCCTTCTTCTCTCACTGAAATGCTGAAATCCACCCAAAACTCCCACAAAGGCCAGTCCTGGGAGGAGTCAGGGCCCTTCTGTGAGCAGGAGGTGACAGCCAGGTGTTCAGGCTGTTCATTCCCTCCCTGGCCTTTGTCACTCCCTGCACACCCAGGGTGTCCCCAGCTCTTTGTCACCCTGGTTAGGGACAGTCACACTTCCATCATTCCCAATCTGTGTCCCAGAGTGTCCCCAGCTCTTTGTCACCCTGGTTAGGGACAGTCACACTTACATCATTCCCAGGCTGTGTCGCTTCTGGTCTTCATACAACACAAAAACTGTTCCCTGTTTTTCCTGTTAATTAAGACAAAATTGCTTTATTAATTCCTAAAGTAGTGGGAATTGCAATGAATGTGTTACTGTAAGTACACACCCAAACTAAGGAGGGCTGGTTTGCAATTTTGTGTGAGGAATTTTTGCTCAGTTTAAATAGATTATTACTCTAACTTATTGTAGAGAATACCATAAATGCAGCAGAGTCTATTCCACAGCAAATATTTGGGTTTCAAAGCAGTTAGAGATAGTCAAAAGTATCTTAAAAATTATCTCCTTACACTGTTATTTTTATCAAGAAGCAGGTTAACCCCTAAAAGTCTTACACACACTTAAATTGAAAGAAAAATAGGTTATGTGGGACTTGAGGAAGTGGTGAACATGGGGGTGGTGGCTTGATGGTTGGATGATGTTAGAAGTTTTTTTCAAGCCTAACAATTCCATGATTTATGATTACGTTGCTAGAAGTGGTCTTATCATAAAAGACTTCACAAACAAAAGTTCTGCAGAATGAATATCACATTTTCTCATCTTTCCTGTCCATACCTGGAGGTCAAATCCAATCCCATGAGCTTTGCAGATGTGGAAGAGGAGGCTGTAGGAGATCCCTGAGAGGCTGGAATGCCTCAGCTGGCTGCTGGCCACGGCACACCAGGGGCTGCTGGGGGCAGGCTGCAGAGAACAACCCAGGATTGTTCATTTCACACCAGCTCGTATCAGAACCCAACAGCTAAATGCTAAATTACTGACTGACTGTTCACCAGGAATGGAGGGACAGGACAAGAAATGGCTNCTTGATGGTTGGATGATGTTAGAAGTTTTTTTCAAGCCTAACAATTCCATGATTTATGATTACGTTGCTAGAAGTGGTCTTATCATAAAAGACTTCACAAACAAAAGTTCTGCAGAATGAATATCACATTTTCTCATCTTTCCTGTCCATACCTGGAGGTCAAATCCAATCCCATGAGCTTTGCAGATGTGGAAGAGGAGGCTGTAGGAGATCCCTGAGAGGCTGGAATGCCTCAGCTGGCTGCTGGCCACGGCACACCAGGGGCTGCTGGGGGCAGGCTGCAGAGAACAACCCAGGATTGTTCATTTCACACCAGCTCGTATCAGAACCCAACAGCTAAATGCTAAATTACTGACTTTTCACCCAGGATTCCTCATTTTCACACCAGTTCATAGCAGAACCCAACAGCTAAATGCTAAATTACTGACTGACTGTTCACCAGGAATGGAGGGACAGGACAAGAAATGGCTTCAAACTGATAGAGGGTGAGGTTAGGTGGGATACTGGGAAGAAATCATTCCCTGTGAGGGTGGGGAGACCCTGATTTTCCAGAATGGATTTTACAGAGAAGCTGGGGCTGCCCCTGGATCCCTGCAATGTCCAAGGTCAGGCTGGACAGGGATGGTGGAAGGTGTCCCTGCCCATGGCAGGGGTGGAATGGGATGAGCTTCAAGCTCCCTTCCAACCCAAACCATCCTGGGATCCTGTGATTCCATAAGTGACTTTTTGCCAGTGAACTCAGTGTGGAGCAAGGCTCCATTTGGAGGAATCCCTGTTCCTCACAGGCTCTGCTGGACACAGACATTTCCATAACCCCTCTTTGACAGATCAGATCCACAGAATTGCTCTTCATGAACCACATTTTGGTGTTTTTTTCACAACTTCAGTGGTCACTGAGCTCTGTGAGAGCACTGAGTCCAGCCTGGCCTTGGACATTCCAGGGATCCAGGAGCAGCCACAGCTCCTCTGGGCACCTGTGCCAGGGCCTGCCCACCCTCCCAGGGAGGAATTTATTTCCAATATTTATTCCCACCTGACCCTGCCCTCTCTCCCCCTTGGATAAAGGTCAGTGCTGCTTCAAGTTTGAACTCTCACCAGTGCCAGAAGAACAGAGATGTTGCTTTGAGGAGCTCTGAGCAGAGCTGTTCTAAACCAGGGCTTTCCTGGTGGTATTTTTAATGTCCCTGGGATCAGGGACACTGCACATCAAAGCCTGTAATTTACAGTATTTTCCCTGAAATGATATTTGTTTTGACATTGACTCATTTAAGTTGACATAGCTGAAATCCTGATCTAATACATCTCTGCCTGAAAATTAATCATGTTTATAATATTCTGAGAATTAATAACACCCATTGCTCAAGTCATTAACTTAAAAAAGGAGCTTCCAAAATCTGTTTCTCTGCAGTAGGGGACCACAAATAAATGAATGCTTGATAAAATAATCCAAGCTGCAGTTTAACAAGCGTAAACTTGAATGTGGCTGCAATAACACAGAACTATTGTTTAAGGGTTGGCATCAGGTTGATGAGGTGCTTATTTCAGCTACAAAGCATGCATACACATGCATAATGAACTGCAGGATGAATTATTAATGTGTTGCTTATTTAGCCTCATCTGTCTAGAAGATAATGTATCCTAACTATAATGAGTGATTGGTTTTGTACATAATTACAGGAGCAGCAGTATCTAGGAAATTTGTTCTTTCAAAGAAGGAGTTCTAAAAATAAAATCCCCGCACAAACTGCGGGGCTGCTCCGTTTTATCAAAATCAACCCTACCAGCATGGAGAATATCTAATAAATTAAAAGGGACAGAATCATTATTAACATCATAATTTTACACAAAGTGTTTTACTTAATCATTCATTACAGATCATGGGCAGTAAAAACATTTGTCTCTTGGTTTGTTTCTTTTTCTCTTTTCCTGAGAGACTGCAGTCTTGTAGTTAACTCTTCAGGAGATAAAAATCTCAGAAATACAGAAAGAATTAAAAATAAAGCATATAATAACAATTTATGTTAATTTGGACAGAATTTTAATTAAAAAAAAAAAGTTGCTACTTGATTACTTTTCATTTCTAAAACTTGGACTACTGGGACTAATCAGAACTAATTTACTTCTCTCCAACTAAAAGTGGTTGCTTGACGAGAACAATGGATCAAGAGCTCGTTAACCTCTAAATTACAGCTCCATGACATTTTTGGAATGGTGATACATTCTCTCCTCTATGGATGGAAAAAAGGGAGCTGTGAATCTTCTGTCAAAATATGGCAAACTGGTTTTGTTTGTGGCAAAACAAAAATTGTGTTTTCTACCCATACATGTATGCACACAGACAGACACTTCTTATGCTGACTTTTCTAAAGACCTTTCTTCCCATTTTATAGAACCCCAGAATATTTGGAGAGGAAGAGACCTTAAAGCTGATCCCATTCCACCCCCTGCCATGGGCAGGGACACCTGGGACATCCCAGGGTGCTCCAGGCCCTGTCCAGCCTGGCCTTGGACACTTCTAGGGCTGAGACTGTTCCACTTTAACTCCTACTGTGCTGTTAGCCCCTGACTTCATTAACCTGGTGAAATCCAAGAGCAGCAGTTTAAAACCTGGAGGGAGCAGATTCAGCTCCTCTAGAACAGAACATGAACTGGTGGTTCCATGGATGGCTCTGTTTGGGGACACATCACTGCTTACAGGTTTTGTCCCCTGGTGCTGAACCCGTTGGTTTTTGCTTTCCTGTGCTCCCAGAGGTGCTTGCAGGATGCTGGAGCCACAATCCAGATTTCCATCTGTCAGGTACACCAGGAGCTGGCTCAGGGCCAGCTGGTCACTGTAGCAAAGGTCAAGGTCTGTTGCCCACACCTAATCAAAAACAAAGAGGGGCATTAAAATAAATTAAAAAGAATGACAAGAAGAGTAAAACTCAGCAATTGTGAAGGAACATCTCTGCTGGTTTTGTCCTGTGTGTTGGCATCCCTGCTTTTGGCTCCCTGGTGCTGGGGCAGGGTTGGCAGTGATGAAGATGTGAGGAAGGAATTCCTGCCTGTCAGGGTGGGCAGGCCCTGGCACAGGGTGCCCAGAGCAGTGTGGCTGCCCCTGGATCCCTGGCAGTGTCCCAGGCCAGGCTGGACACTGGGGCTGGGAGCAGCCTGGGACAGTGGGAGGTGTCCCTGCCATGGCAGGGGTGGCACTGGATGGGCTTTAGGGTCCCTTCCCACCCAAACCATTCTGGGATTCTGTGATTCCACAAACCACTTCCAAACAGGAGCAACCAGAACTCTTCTGTAACTTCAGAAATAATCTTTCAGGGAAGCACCATGGATTGCTTCTGCAAGGCTCCTCCACTCCAATAACCAGAGCTTGGTTTTCCCAGGAGTTTTTCCCACTTTAAAAATCCTACCCTGCCAGTGAGAAATGTTCCCACACACCAAGAGCTGCCCTACAGAGGACCCCTTAAAACAAATCTCCCAGTGAACAACTTGCCTGAGCCCTGGAATGGTAAATGGACTCATTATAAGGATATTAAGGGGTCAGGCAGCCAAGGCCTCTTGGAAAACTGGAGTTAATTTCAGAATCATATGCACAGAGTAATGCCCTTTGGATAATGGGGAATAAATCACCCCAGTAACAGTTGTTAATGTCTAACTGCCAAGTATCTGTTGCTGTATTAAATATCCTATTTGTCAACTTAAATATTTCCTGCTGCACGGTCTAAAATGCAAATTGGATGCTAATGGCTGGCTTTACTTAGTAATAGGGGAATGTTCCCCAATTATAATACTTAATTTTCTTCAATAATTTATTGTTTATCATCACTTCTGTAAGACAGGAAGAACTTTGCTGGCCATTTCTCCTTTTCCATTGTGTGCCAACCTTTTCAGTGAACCAACTAATAATTATAAACTATTCACATTGTGGGAGTGTTCCATTTATTTTGATAAATATTATCAACAAATCTGTGTCAATATATCCTAGATCTTGTCTGAGCTGAGTTTTACACTCTCAATTAAATCTTTGCCCTCAGAAAGAAGTGGCAGAGCTGCATGAGGGAACAAGGTACTGAAAATCCTGGCTATCTGAGGGCTGCTCACTGGCTCCATGTGAAGTGTTTGCTCTTAATCCAGACCCTGCTATTACACCTGACCTCAAAATCCACACCTGGAAGCTTTGCTGAGCACCAGCAGAGCTGCAGGAGGCAGCTGTAAAAGGGGCACTGTAAAAAAGGCCCTGTGACTGAAGTGAGTCCCAGAGCAAAATGCAGGGAATGGGCTGAGGATTTACCAGCAGATAAAAGATGAACAAAGCAGCCTGGCAGAGCTAAGCAGCCATCAGCAGTGGATAAACCCATCCCACCCTCCAGGTGTGGGGCAGGAGTTACTCCCCAGATCCCACCTGGTCAGTGCCTACAATTAAAACACGAGCAAATGACATTGTTTTCATTTCAGATGGAGATAAAAACCCATTAATTACTTGTGAGATCCATTTCACACCATCTAAACAAAGCCCCAGCGTGCCAGCCTGGCTGCAGTGCCTGCTGGCACGTGCCCAGGAGCTGCTCTGGGAAGGATGGGAGCTCTCCTGGACCCCCTGCTCCAGGGAATGGCTCCAGCTTGGCCCAAGGAAGGGGCTGGGAGAGCAGGGAAAAACAGAAAAAGCTTTTAGCAGGGCAACCTTTGTGCTGGAAATGATGAGATTGACCAAATACTGGTTTAAAGAGTTTCTCTTTGCATCCAGAGGGGATTAAATCGTTTTTGGGTGTGATTTCATCATCTCAGCCCCATTTCTGCTGCTGCCTACAAAATGAAGAGTTTGGATCTACAGGGGGATGAAGGAAGGTGTCCATCCCCTCCCCTGCTGTAACTAAGGAGAGCTCCAAAACCTCCTTAAGCTTCGTGTCCTCCTTAGGTAAAGTCACTGTAATATTTTGCATTTTCCAATATAAGTTGTGGGGAGGAGGAGGAGGAATAGGAGGAAGGCAAACATGGCTGGAAGCCACCTGTCCACCTCCTTTCATCCCTGAGCCTGGGGCTGAACCACCCCTGTTGGAACTCAGAGCAGCCAAATGGTCACTCCTTGGTGCCAGCTGGGATCACCCCCAAGGATTGTTTTCCTGGCTCAGGACTCTCTGAGAACACTTTGGTTGTGGCCATGTCCCCTCCTGCCCTGGATGTGTCCCAGAACATCCCTGACGTGGGGGAGAAAGGAAGAAGGATCAGATGGCACAAGATTTTCCAGCTTTATCCTAGCAGGGGATTCCCTTTTGCCATGGAAACACAAAAATGTCCTTTAAATCCCCTTTGTGCTGCTACAGAAATGGGAGAACACAGGGCCTGGACAAGGGGTCTGGCCACATAAATCATCTCCTCCAGAAAATCAGGAGCTCTTAGGAGATGGCCTGTGCAAAGGTGAAGTTTAAGTAAAGAATGATGCAATCCTACAAATGAACAAACATCTATTATTGAGCCCATCCCCATTTTCTGAGCACATACAATAAGGGCATGGATGTAACTGTACACATTTATGATTGGGGGTGTCAAATCCTGACAGGATTGCATGGAAAAATAGCAGAACACAAGGAGTTTTCATCTGAAATGTGGGGATGTCCAGAATTTATGTTCAGAAATTAAACAGGAACAGAAGAGCCTAGAAGTGATATTTGATTTTCAAACTGCAAAGGTAGGAGGCAGAGGCAGTAGTTAAGATTTTAGATAGATTTAAGACTGGTTTTAGGTCAAGCTAAGCACAGAACAGGTTAGGATTCTCCAGAATCCTACCAATGGAAAAAAATTAGTTAGAAACACATCCTGCAAGACTTGCTGGCTGTTTATCCAAGGAAAGATTTGCTTCCAGGGGATTCTCCTTTGGCACACACAGCTTCAGAGCCGGCGCTTTGTGCTGAAGACATCTCCAGTGAATAAAGTCACAATTATGCTGGAATTCTTTACAGCTTCCATAAAAACGCTTCGGCTTTAGAATGTAAACTTGAGAAGGGAAGGAAACATAAATTCTTAAAGAGTTACTAAATTACAGCTCGGCTCTCTCTGGTTAACTGTTTTATCTGCTGCTGCTATCGACGGCTGCGTTATTGTGAAGAGCACCCGTGCTAGTTTGAAAGAAGTGCTTGAGTGATACTGTAAAAATGTCAATTAGTAAAATATTAATGCAGCTGGGGCGTTGGAAGGAGAGTGGCTTTTATGACTTGTAGAATCTGCAGGAGGATTGATTGGGGCGGTGCTGGCAGGCTCTCATCCGGCTGCCATCTCGTGGCAGCTGCTGGCATGGGCTGGGGCTCGCCCAAAAACTCCAATTTTGGGGCTCTGCAACTCCTCTGTCCTGCTGGATACAGGGTTGGGAGATGGTTGATGACAGCACCGTGGCTCTTGCTGGAAAATAGCACATAAAAATGTGTTATGTTCTGTCTGGAGAGAGTTGTTGGACTTGTCCAACCCCGGCACTTTATCCAATTAATTGTTCCCTCACTACTGCTGGGAAAGGCTGGGGCTGTGCAAAAGCCATCAGACCCATGGAAAAGGTGGCTTAGGATCCTGCCTCTCCAAATTATTATGTAAGGAAGTTGGTGTGTTTAAATATTCCCTCTCAATCCAGTGGATTTATGTGGGTGCAGCTCCCAGCTGGGATCTGACAGTCAGCACTGGGCAGGATTTCACTCTGAGGGGCCAAGGCTTGGCTTGGAATGATCATTGTGGAAAATAAAGTGGGAATCAGAAGGGATTCACTCCAAATGATGCACCTCCACTTCTTCCCCAAGACACTGAATACAGCATCTCCATCTCCCTTCCTCTCAGGATCAAGGCACAGGTGTAACTGAGATGGAAACAAATTCCTGAGGCAAACAGGAATTGTGTGGAATCCCAGCTTTCCCTGCCCCTTGGGTCTTGTGGCAGCCAAGGCTCTGTCTTCCCACTGAGCTGTGTGACAACACACATTGTTCCTTATCCATCCTTTTCTCCTAGTGCTCCAAAGACCAGTATTTTCTGTAAAACACACTTGGAAAGAATTCCTGAGTATCCTGTACTTCCAGGAAATCTGAGCATTCTGCATTCAAGGGGACACTTGTGAAAGGAGTGAGCAAATGTTCCAAGGGTCTGATAGGATTTCTTGTTTGACAAAAAAATGGTGCTTTCAGGAACACAAGCTTTTGTGTGATCTCTCTCTCCCAAGACAGATGGCCTCATTAATTGCCTCCACATCCAGTTAAATTTAAAAACCTGTGCTTAAATAATGCTAAAGTTGTGGTACATGCTGATAAACATAGGAAATGTTAAGGTAAAAATCAGCTGGGAACAAGGGAAGAAAACCGAGACGAACAGACAGGAATTCTAAGAAGCCACAAGAATCACCAAATGATTTAATGTGTCCTTCTTTGTGCCAGGAAATGTCACAACCTTAATAATCCAGGAAGCACTCCTGCATTTCAGTGACCTCCTGGCTTGAGTGGAGCAATTGGCAGAACTCCCATGGATTTCCCATGGTGGCTGAGAATGTCATCCCTTCATCTTTTTAAAGACCTTTCCATGGAACTTGTCCAGTATGGCTCACCCAGAGCTCTGATTACAATGCCTGTGTACATTCATTTTGGGAGTCAAAGATAACTGGGATCTGACTTCCAGAGCTCACAAACTACTGTGAGGGCCAGGCCCTGGCACAGGTGCCCAGAGAAGCTGGGGCTGCCCCTGGACCCCTGGAAGTGTCCAAGGCCAGGCTGGAGGGAGTTTGGAGAAACCTGGGATAGTGGAAGGTGTCAGAATGAGGGTTTGGAATGAAATTATTTTTAAGGTTCCTTCCTACCCAAACCATTCCATGATTATTCTGATTCTCTGGTTCACCACAGCCACCCTTAGAGTGCTGTCAGTTTCCCAAAACCTGAAAGTTTCCCAAGCAAATGTTTCCTTGGATAAACAGCCAGCAAGTCTTGCAGGATGTGTTTCTAACTAATTTTTTTCCATTGGTAGGATTCTGGAGAATCCTAACCTGTTCTGTGCTTAGCTTGACCTAAAACCAGTCTTAAATCTAAGAATTTAAGAATTTAATTTTGTTCCCAGAGCCTTAAAATCCAGGGATGTTCCCTTTTACAGTCAAACACATCCTGAACAATGAGGTCCTCAGTGAAGATTCCAGAAGAAAGGAATGTCAGGAGAGTGAAAAACAAGGAGATGCCTCAGGTCTACATTTGGTGCTGTTAGAATAACCCCATGCTTCCCTCAGCTCACATGCCCCAGAGTATGGAAATTGTTTGTTCCAAAGGACAAAGCCTTCTCCTGATAGTTTTTGGATTCCATGGGCAAGTTGGAATTTCTCAGTCTCAGGGAGCCAGGGTGAGGTAACAAACCTGCCCCACTCACCTGCTGCTCCCTCGTTTGGGGATGGGTGAAAGCCACGAAGTCCACGGAGAAGTAGCCAAGCACTCCTTTGGATTTACAGGCCTCCCCAATTTTCAGGCAGAGAGCTTTGAGAACCTCGGGATCCACGGAACGCTGTGGGATGGTGGTGCCTGAAGATCTGAGGGGCCCCTCAGCGTGGAGCTGATCTCCAGAGGCCAGCAGTGTCACCTCCCCCGTTGGCTCTATCAGCAGATCCACCGTCAGGTTGGTGACGCTGCCCGAGGACGGGAAGGCTTCGATCACCCCTCCTGGAATTGGAAAGGAATTCTCTTGGGATCACATCCACCAAGGGCTTTGATCACCCCTCCTGGAATTGGAAAGGAATTCTCTTGGGATCACATCCACCAAGGGCTTTGATCACCCCTCCTGGAATTGGAAAGGAATTCTCTTGGGATCACATCCACCAAGGGCTTTGATCACCCCTCCTGGAATTGGAAAGGAATTCTCTTGGGATCACATCCACCAAGGGCTTTGATCACCCCTCCTGGAATTGGAAAGGAATTCTCTTGGGATCACATCCACCAAGGGCTTTGATCACCCCACCTGGAACTGGAAAGGAATTCTCTAGGGATCAGATCCTCCAGTGCTGCCCTTCAGAGTGCACAGGATGGAGCCACCAGCTCCAGGGGGGACTGGAGATACAGCAAATAAATCAGTGCAAGGGGAGCAGCAGAGCCAGAATTGTGGACCTCTTGGAGGAGAAAGGAGTTTAATTAGCTGCTTTTCACTGCCACTTCCAAAGTGGATCAATCCCAGAGCTGACTGGAAAACAGGCTCTGGGGTAGCAGGAGTGAATCCAGCTCAGCACCAGCCCAGAACAGCTGGGAAATGCAATGCTGGGATTGGGGGGATGGTAACTCCTGCTGGGAGCTCATCTTGGAGACTCCCATCCATGTAATGGTCTTAGATAAGAGTCTGCCTGTGGCATTCATCCACAAGAGGAATTTGGCATGGAAATAACAACTTCCAGCATGGTTTAAAATCACCAAGGTAACTGCCTGGTATTCTGGATTTGCCTCTTCCTTGCATATAATGCCATAACCCAATTTGTTGGGATAAACAGCTATGTAATAAAATTGGTACTAGATGTGTTAAGTGGCATTATTTAAAAAGAAAAATACCTTCAAGGCTTTGATTCATCCTTGTCTCTTCCATAAAGAAATCCATAAAGAAATCCATATATTAAATATTCTCACATTTACCTCATGTGCTGGAATTCCCTAAAACCTTCCCCCAAATGTGACAGCCTTTGGTGCAGCACCCAAGGATTAAGGAGTTGGTGCTTATGGATTCAGAATCCAGGAATAATATGGACTAAAAGCTTGGATAGGACAAATGAATGACAGAACAGTGGCCTATAATTCATTGGTAAATGAACATTTGAAGCATAATGGAGAAATAAAAGGAGATAAATATTTAAATGGGCCCAAGACTACCAAGAATATGGCAGACAATATGGCATAATTACTCCTTCTAACACTTCCCAGCGACTTTGCAGTCTTATTTACCTTGAGTAAGAAATGTTTGGAGGAATTTTTCCCATGTAGGGAATCGTTTCTCATTGACTGGCTGTACGTGCTGTGCTAAAAGGCCCGGCAGCTCCTGGGAGATCTTCACCAAAGCTAGCTCCTGCAGAAACAAATTAAATAGAACCACAAGCAATTTTACTACAGAAATGAAAACTGCTTGTGGGGTGATTAAAAACCAGGCCTCCAACAGGCAAAAAAAAAAAAAAATGTGGTTACTGTTTACCCACAGTCAGGAAGCCTTTTTTAATTTTTCTGCTTGCTCCTCTTCCCTCCTCCTGCAAACTGTCCTTCTCTGAAAGCCAATCCCCCCCCTCAGCACAGCATCTCTTGCATTATAATTTATATCAATAATTGGATCTGGCATCTGAAAATGCCAAGTACTTGGTAACTGCTTTGGGATCAATAGCAGCAGTCAATAACTTGTACATTGCTTGTATTTTGAAGCAGCATATTGAAATAGTCACATATGCCAGCAATAGTTTTACTGGTTCTATGTTTAAGCTCTTCTATCAACCCAAATACCATTTAGCTAGAAAAAACCAAATAGGAATAATCAAGCAAAAGCATTTCTAAAGCAGGAGATATCCTTTTAAATCTGTAAAATATCTGTAACAAATTCCCAAGTGCCTGTGTCTTTGGTGGAATTTGATTAGTCACTCCCCAGCTAAAGCAGCTTTTTTCCTAGTTTTAAATTCTTTATTATCACACACAGCCCAGCCCCATTAAATACAGCAAGTAACTGCTCTGCTTTTACTGCTCCCCAAAGTCCCAGAAGAACAGGAGCATATAAAGTGCAAGGACCCTGACTGGATTGCTTCAGGCTCCTTTTCTTGCTGCTTCATGAGCCTCCCCCTGCTCCCCTGGGGCTCTTTCCTCTGTTTTCCATCCCCTCTCCTCAGCACCCCGTGCTGCAGCAATGACCAGCCCTCCTCTGGTCCTGCCAACGTCCTCAGCCACAATCACTTCATGCCAGGCTCTGGAGGAACATGAGGAAACCTTATGGCTGACAGCTAAGAATAGCAAATAAAAAATTAAAGCTGTTTTTCCGGAGCAGTGAGTTTGTAGAGATGGGCTTTGTCATGGAGCACGTGATGGAAAGTAACCAAAAATGCAAATTCAAAATGACTCCGCTGTGATTTGCCTAGCAGCACGAGGAGGATGGAGCAATGATTGGAATCACTGGATGGCTTGGGGGGAAGGGAACTTACATCCCATCCAGTGCCACCCTGCCATGGCAGGGACACCTTCCACTGTCCCAGGCTGCTCCCAGCCCATCCAGCCTGGGACATTTCCAGGGATCCAGGGGCAGCCACAGCTTCTCTGGACAACTGGGGAATCTGGGATTGACTCTGCAGGATAAACCCTGCTCCTGGCTGCAGCCACCCTGAGACTGCAGGAAAGGGATTTTCCACCTGGGCCTCAGCTGCCCAGCCATGGAAGGGGGACAACTGAGGGGAAAAATACCTTAAAAATATGGAGGTGCTCAGGTGGTGATGCTGATGTGGGATATGTGGGCTCCTATCATATAATAAGGAGAAAAAGATGTTCTTGACTTAAAAAATATCACAAAAAAGGGGTTAAAATTATTTTAGTCAGTAGATCAATACACTGAGCAGCACAACCTCATGGCAAAAACAAAGGAGCACATGAAGCATGAGATCCAAGCTCAGAATTTACCAAAAACAAAGGAGCACATAAAACATGAGATCCAAGCTCTGAATTTACCAAAAACAAAGGAGCACATAAAACATGAAATCCAAGCTCAGAATTTACCCAAAAACAAAGAAGCACATAAAGCATGAGATCTAAACTCAGAATTTACACAACTTCAGGTCTATACCTGAAGCTCATTTCCTCAGGATCTGAAGGAGGAATTTTGGGTTTGGATGGCTGAGCTGACTGAAACAGCAGAGCAGTGAGCAAATACCCACTGGCCTTGTGTGGGTTTGTATTTGTGCTGAATTATTGCTGAGCCAACAAGGCACAGGCTGAGGTGGCTCATGAAAATCCTCTCAGCTCTGGAGAGAGGATGTGAGCCATGATGGATGGCCTGGAATTGCTGCCCCACAAATCAGCTCCCAGCTGGCAGTGCACCCAGCAACACCTCTGTCACTCCCACCTCTGAGACCTGCTGACTTGGGGTATTGTGCAATTTCAACAGAAATATAAAAACAAACAAAGCAAGAGGTGTGCAGTGGCTGCCTGAAAGATTTTGATAAATCACAGGGGAAAAAAAAAAAAAAACCAACCAGGAATTTCTGCTGGATGTGGAGGCTTTTGGGAGTGTTGTGCCCAAGGTTGTGTAAGGAACAATTAAACTGGGACACAAATTTCCAGTGCTACAATTCTGAGCTGTCTCTCCTTTCACACAGAGCTGGAGGATCACATGTGGCTGTGGAAGAAACCTCCCTAACCAGGCTGCAAAATCAGGCACAACTTCCAAGGAACTTTTTCTCTGCCTTTTGAAAGTTCTTCTTGCACCACCTAATGATGGTGCTTTAGGATAATAAATCATGGAATCCTGGAATGGTTTGGGTTGGGAGGGAACTTAAATCCCATCCCATTCCATCCCTGCCACTATCCCAGGTTCCAACCTGGCCTTGGACACCTCCAGGGATCCAGGGGCAGCCACAGCTCTGGTGAGTGTGAAGGATGTGAGCACCAAACCTGTCTGACAGAAAAAAAGCAGGATTTTAAACACATCAATTCAGGAAAATCTGCCAAACCTCCCTTGAGCTCCAAGCACCTGTGGCAGTGCTCTGAACAATACCTGGGCAGTCAGGCTGCTCACAGAAAGGAGTCACCCTTTAAGGATCAGCTCCTGGAATTCTGGTTGGAGGGGTTTTTTTGCAACTGTAAGCTCTAAAAAGGCAATAATCCTGATTATAGGGAGTTTTAGTAGGCAAATTCAAGCCTGAATCCAACATTCACTCATGAAGTCAAACCTTTTAAAAGGATCAGTGCTCAGCTGGCTAATTTCATTTAAATTGGACAGTATCTCCAGCAGAGCCTACCAATGTTTTCTCTCTTGATGTGGCCCAAAACAATCCAGGACCACAGGCTCAACAGAAACAGGGAGCATTTGTTCAAACCTTGCAGCTGATGTTTCTTAGTAGCAGTAAAAATGAGCAGCCCAAATACTGTATACATAATGTAGAAATCTTTACATCTCTCCAAATTGGTTTAGCACTTTTTTATAACAATGAAGAAGCACACACACACACATAAAAAATACAGCTTTTTCCCACTAAATGAGAAATATTTTCTCACCCTTCTGCAAGATGAATTTTGAAAGGTTTTCTTAGGCAGTTGCAACAAAAAATTAGGACCAAGCGTGGCAGATGTTGAAGGCAGTGGTAGGAAATCTGCTGGAGACAGAAAGAAAGAAAAGCTGAAAAGACTGTTGAGAAGATAAATTAATAAATAGGAAGAAGAAATAGAAACAGGAAAAAAGAACTGGGGAAAGCAAGAGGCTGCAGAGCAGGATGTGTAAGATGCAGGGCATGTCAGCTAAAAACCAGATGGAAAGGAAATTATTTAGACCTTGCAAGCAAACAGAGTGAAGAGAGGAACTCCAAATAAATAAAGCTGAGTGGGCCAGAGAGGAATAAAATCAGCAGAGAGCTCCTGAGCAATACAAAGTGCCACAACTCTGCTGCAGTCAGTGGAGCTGTGGCAATTTATGCCACTTGGATGGCACGATGACAATTCCTCCTGCTTGTAAGTCCATCCTTTCTCTTGTGATCAGTGGAGCTGGGATAACTTATTCCAGTCTGGGTGGGAATTGGTCCAGCCCAGCTCATTCTGATGTTCTCAGTGACACCAGCAACCATGGAAGAAGCCAGTGACTGCTGCCCAAATGTCCAAATAACTGCCATTATTTCCTATTTTGCAAATTCAACTGATTGGACACTTTTTTCCTCATTCAGATAGGTCCACCCTGGCCAGAAGCACAAAGTACCACAGTGAACAGAATAAATGGAGAGATCTCTAAAACTGGGATTGGCTTTGGAAGCCACGCACTGAGCACCCTTTATCTACTTAAAGTTTGCCACCTGATTTAAAGCCCGGGCTTTTTACTGTTAACTGCAAATTTTAAAATTAAAAAAGTGCCAATTTTGCCTTCCCCAGAGCTGGGAAAGCATGTTCTGAGCTCGGGTCCCATCATGGCAAACAGCCGTCATTACCGCCTCACACAAATGCTTTTCCTATGTAAAATTGCTTTGTAAAATATTTGCTCCATCTGCTGAAAGGAGCAAAGACAATTTTCCCTGATAGCTAATGGTCCATTTCAGCTGCCTGCCATGGAGGGGGTGCTGAACACAGAGCCCAGAATCCTGCACTTGCCTGGGCTCATCCTCGCTCGCCGCCGGACGCGGCGCCGGCGTTGCTCCCACTCGAGGGGTTTTTGTGGGGCTGAGGCACATCTGCCACGCTTCAATAAACCCCACAAACAGCCCTTCCACGCTCCCAGAACAAGGACTGAGCTCCCTTTCAAATCTCCAGTCCTTCAAGTGCTGCTCCTTTTTTCACACCACATGGGGCCACGGCACTCCGGCCGGGCTGGCGCTGCCGCTGCGCACGCTGAGGGTTTGGGCACAGAAGGACCAAGCACTTCTTTTAATTCTAAATTCAACCACAGACACACAAAAACCCCACAAAACCCCCTCTGCCCTGCTCCAAACCCCCTCCCAACTGCTCCTTTCATTGTGCACTTTCCTATTTAGCATCCTTTGAAAAGCACATGTTTACATTGTGCCCTGAACTACTTCAACATCTGCTAACAGACCAATAAAAAATAAATAAACCAGGATTGTTTAGGAAGAGAGATCCTTCCTATTTCTTGCAAACACTCCGAAACTGGCAGCAGCAATTTGCTGCCAGATCCCTGCTCGGAAAACAATCTATGCAGGGAAATCAAAGATCAAATCTGTGCTGCCAAAAATCAGCCAGAAAAAGGATCTTCAAAGTGCTGTGAACTCCTCAAATAATTCTGCTTGTTTATTCACTGAATGTTAATTTAAGATTAGAATAACTGTATTAGTTAGTTTGCTTTCTAATCCAAATAAATATTCCAAATAGTGCATTTTGCAAGGTGCATCCTGCATGTTCAAGGTTCCCCACATCTTCCTTCAGAGCAAAGAAAACATAATTGTCATGATCTTCAAAAATCTCTCCTCAAAACAATAATCATGTATTTATTTCAACGGCAGCATTTGTAAGTGCAGGACATTGGGATGTTAATTCTCATACAAAATGAGATCAGGAGTATTTGAAGGCATTTTCCTGTATTTTAGAGAGATTTCTGCAAGTGCACAAACAATTCTGATGCCCTCAGATGACAATTATTTTCCCAATTAATTGACTTTCCTCTTTTTCCATCTCTATGAATTTACTACACTTTTGTGACTTGCTCTCCTTTCTGGTTTGTATCTCTAAACAAAATGTTCTAATGAATTCCAAAAAAATGTGGTTTCAGAAAGAAAAAAACCTTATATGGAAAACCCACAGTCACTTCCCAGGAATTTTATGGAAATTGCTGTAATGCTACAGGAATTGTCAGACAAAACCTGCATTGTTTTTCACAAACAACACACACTTAAACACCCTTTATTCCCAGAGTTGCCTATGTGTTACTTTTTGGATTTTAGCAAAACAAACATTTTTAAAATAATCCAAGCAGGCATTTTATTGGCTGCACCAACATTAAGGCATTTCAGATTTCTTTAGTGCTCCTGCTTTATCCTCTCCTTCCCCACTGTTATTGCTACAAACTGGCACTTAAATTCAATTGATTCAAAATATTCTGGATCCATATGGCCTCAAACCCTGGAGCTGAAGTTCTGATATTGCCTCACTGCTGTTTTCTAGCATTTGCCTCTCCTCCAGTCCCCAGATGGTGGAAGTAACATTTAAACCTCCTTTTCCTCTGCCTTGTACAATAGACCTTGGCACCATTTCAACTGTTTACTCCGGTAATTAACAGCACTGATACCACAACAATTACAACTCCTACAATCTTAGCACAATAATGCTATGAATTAGTGAGAGCTAATGGCTGGAAGGTATAGTGGTTCCAGACTGAGATCTGTGCATTTCTCGAATAAAATAAAAGGTAGGAACAGCACGCTGGCGGTAGACAATGATTACCTAGTAATTAGTTTACACAAAGCTTCCTATTTAATGGCAAAACGCTGTAATTAACGCGTGACAGAAAATCAAAGGGTACTTTGTAAGCATATGAAAAATTAACACTGCAGGCCTATAGCTTTATGTACTGATTAGGAGCATATTAAATCAATAGGACACACAGCCCAACAGCTTGCAGAGCCCCTGCTTGTGGTTCAGGGGTGATATTCTGGATTTCACCAAGCCCAGGGATACAATTCTGCTTTATTTCACCTCAGATTTGCTCATCTGAGGTGCAGATAATCTTAATAAACTGAGGATTGATGAATATTTCAATTATTTGGAATAATTGCTCTGCTCACACTAAGAAACCTCCAGCACTGCTCCTTTCCATCATCAGGCTCTTCCTGAAGTCTTTGGGCTTCCTTTTCTTTCCCTGTTAAACATGATAGCAGTTAGATGAAATGCTAAAATGCTGGAAATGCATTTTCTGGGGATCTGTCAGAGTTTCTGGCCCTCTTCAGGCTGGAAAAATACCACAATTTCCTGCAATTCCACGTGCACAGCTGGCTCCTTCCTTAAGAACCCCCTCCGTGGGCTTTAGGTGTTACACTAAGATCAATTAATAAAAAAATCAGGAAAAAAGCAGTGTTAGGAAGCTCTGCTGTGTTCAAAGGGGGTCAGAAAGGAGTGTGCTGGCAGTGGCAGGTTTCTGAAATTACATTTTTGATGGATTGGTTTTATCCTGATTTGTTTGCACACACATCCTACTCTGAGTTCCTGAACTCAGTAAAGAGATAAGATGTGGAAATCTTAGTACATGGAATTCATCCAAGCAGGACACACAATCTGCTCCCCACTATTCCTGATTGCCAGCTAATCCCAAAATTCATCTATTACTTACTACAGGACTTTTAAAAGCTGACCAAAAAATGGTTCATTTAAAGAAATATCCAGCATTTTGCATTCCTATTTCCCAACAGCAATCATTGCAAAATCCTACAAGCAGCATCCAAATTTTGTTTTAGGTGATTCAGACCAAAAGTTGTCCAGATTGGTCACCTTTTGAAAAGATTCTAATTTCCTCATTGTAATAAATTAACTGAATTATAGCCTGTAAGAAAAAGAAAGAGACAAAATCCTCTGACAACTGGAGGAGTAAAACTCAAACATTTTTCTAGCAAGGGCTGCCCAAGTACATTAAATCTTTTTTTTTTTTCCCCATGACAGATATTTGATGGAGAGTTTTGAAATGGTTGTGTAGCTATCACCAGTTTTAAGAGCTTGTTCAGAGAGCATTTGTTGCTTGTTTTTCTGTGTCTTGTTCTATCCCTGGATTTTCAGCTCTTCTTTATCCTTTTCTTTCTGTCTCCAGCCTGATCTTTGTTGTTTTCATACTTGCTGCTAGATAAACTCACATCATGTTGTTGGTCCTGGTGGTTAATTAAGTCACAGGGTAATAAAAGAGAATTCTAAAATTAATTTCAGTAGTAATTTGATCTAGTCATTTACTACAATTCCATAGTTATACAAGAGGATGGGATCCTGCAGTCCTCTGTTATTTATACAAAAGGGAATTGTTAAAAGTAGAAAAAAGGCAATGCCAACAGGATGGTGATGTTCTCTTTGCCCTAGAATGGAAGAGTTTTAGGAGTTTGAGTTCTAAGAAAAAGGAAAATATGAAGACAGAGTGAACATATCCATTTCTTGGATACTCTCCCAGCCTCCAAGAAGTCAGAATCCCTCTAAGCCAGAGATTGTGTCAGCAATAATGAGAATTCTCCATGAATTTAGAGTCTCCCAGCAAGGGTCCATAAAAGTTGGGGTGAGATTTTCCAGAATCTGAGCTGCTGACTTGGAACAGGAATGAGATGCCCAGCTATACCACATACTAATAAGGATTATGGTTATCTTTGTCTAGATATTCCAAAAAATGATTTGCTTATTCTTACAGCAGCAAAACCCCTTTTTGTGCTATGCATGGAGTGACTGAAGCTTGAATTAGTACAGAAAACCTGCAGATGTTAAACATGGATTTATTTGTTCCCTATAATCATCATTCACCCTACAAGACACTGAGTCTCCTTATCAGATTAATTGCATTTATTCTTTTTTTTGTGCACAACTAGGGCCAGACCCTGATGTTCTTTTCCACACTGAAGATGTCTCCAGAAATACCCCCACAAGTGCCAAATGTACAGCAGTTCTCTGGGTACTGAGCCATTGGATTCTGGGCCTCAGGATGACATTCCTCTGCTGACAGACTTGAGCAGTGCAGAGGGGGCTGATGGACTTGAAGACATTTTGCAGTTTATGAATTCAACCCTTCCTGCAGTTCCAAATTAATTGTTCAGATAACTCAGAGGCTGCATTAAGTTAACAAGGTGAAATCCATCCATAATCCTGTCGTGCATTTGGGTCTGCCCCAATGTTTTATTTGCAATGAGGAATCTAAAATCAGCCTTATTTTTAGCTGGAATAGATTTTTACACAGTTCAAACTCACCAAGTCCATTATTTTTAATCTGTTGCCTCCTCCACGCCACTGAGGAAAATCTGGGTGGCGTGTCTTAAACTGCTATGCAAATGATGCTATTTGTAAGTATTACCATAATTTAGTGCTTACAGTCATGTTCTCATTTCTAATAATTCCAGCAGAATGGAGAGGCTTTTCACTGTACTCCTAGCCTGCAGGATAGTCTTTCATCAAGAAGCTGAATTTTTTAATAACCTGCCAGCATCCGTTTGTGTGTGGCAGTGACACGACGTCTTCATTATCAAAGGAACCAGGTCCCCACACTGCACCAGGACATGAAAGCACAAACTCCTGCTTTGATGTTTAAATGTGGATCATTACAATGGTGTTCCCTGACAAAGGAGTGTTTTAATCCCCTGCTCTCTGCTGAGGCTGCGAGCCCTGGTTTCAAAAGAGGGTAAACGCGGAAGGGCGGGAGGCGTTGGGGGAAAATCTGAGAGACGTTCAAGGTGCTCAAAACGGCAGCAAGTTCCACACTTTGGAATCACAGAAAGGTTTGGATTGGGAGGGATTTTCAGGATCATCCTGATGCCTCAGGTTTTAGCTTTTGTATTTTTCACATTCTGTGCTGCTTTAGTGGCTGGGTCTGGGCTTCACATGAGGGGATGGTGAGCTCTCCTCACAGAGCAGGGAGACAAAACAATTCCTGCTCCAGCTGGGCACCAAGGACAAACGATCCAAACCTCAGGCCCAAGAGCACAAACAACGTGGGCTGGAGAGAGAAAACCAAGCAGGATGGGACTGCCTGGGCTGGAGCTGGAGCTGGACAATGAACTCCAAGGTGCAAATGGAGCAGAACTGATCCCAGGGAGAGCCCCCGGGAGCGGCCGTGCATTTTGGGGCCATTTTGGTTCATCTTGGGTGCAGCCCTGGCTGGGCTCTGGTGCTGCCCAAGGTGGATCCATGGAGGAGATCCTTTCCATAAATCCCTGCTTTATTCTGGAGCTCTGCCCAGCCTCTGCTCCAGCTCAGCCTTCCCAAGGCATCAATCCCATTCCATCACCTTCCACCCTCCCAGCTGCTCCAAGCCCTGTCCAGCCTGGCCTGGGACACTTCCAGGGATCAGGAACCCAGAGCTTCTCTGGACAACACTTTGCCAAAGCCCAAGTCAGCACTGGCCTGGATTTGTCTGCTGACTCTGGGAAATGAGATCAAATTCATTATTCCATGTTTCTTTCCCAACTTCCAACATGTGTTTGCATTTCAGGGTTCCTAACTGGTTGTATCCAAGCTCGAGGTAAAGGGAGCACAAAGGAAAACCAAAGGAAGTCAGGGCTCACTGTGGCCTTTATGCAGAAGCACTGAGGAAAACAATTAAAAAGGCACAGAAACAGGGAATGCCACTGATAGCAGGGACAGAACTGGAGCTGCTGGCTCCTGGTTGTGTCCTGACCCAGGTGCTGGGAGCAGGACCTGGATACATCCTCAGCTTTGTGTCCCACTGGGGTGGATTTTCAGGGCTCTGCTTCATCCTGCCTGACTTGCAGATCAGAGGAATTATCCCTTCAGCTTTCTATCAGGAACTCTGTTTTATAATGTGGAATTATTTTGTATCTGTCAAACGCAGCAGAACCGTAATCAGCCCAATTTGAAACTTTAATATACAATATAATTCAATCAACCCAAATTTCAAACCCGTTTTGATTGAATTAAAAAAAATCAGAGGAGCTATAATGAGTAGTTTATGTAAATTAAACAATTTTTCTGGATACATTCCTTCTGGCTTTAAAACCATTACATTAGGAATGAATTTGGCAAGATATACAGAAATATCAAATGCTTATTGAAATTAACACATTTAAATACCAATGAATATTTAAACTACAAATAGTTCTTGGAATGCCAGAATAATGAAGTGTGGTTTCATATGGATTTTTCTGCAGTCAAAATGTATCATCTTCCAGCCTCTCAATCCTGGGGATTCTTAGGAATCCAGGAGTGCCTGAGTTCATGCTCTAATGTCTCCCTTAGTTAGATTTTTATAGATGGCTCTCCTTACCTGAACACTCCTGGTAATAAAACTTGCAGGAGTTTAATGATCACCAAGCCCTTCAAGTGTTGTCTCATACAGGTTTAAAAGTTATTAATGAGGCAAAACAGCCAGGAAAAATAATCCATAGAAAACCAGCTGAAAAACCAATCAGTTTGTATGATTTCAAATTAGTGGTGTTCAGCTGTTTTAATCCCAATCCCAATTAATCTTTGTTTCAATAATTCCAAATTTCTATGGAAATAAGTCCAATTTTCTATGGAGATTAGGCTGTGCTGCCTATAAACTTTCCTTTATAGGTCCTCACTTCAGTGAGGTAAAAAAAGGTATAAAATTTATACCAAAAAATGTATAAACCCTGTCCATTACTGCATAGGAAGTGTTCCGACACAACTCATTCCACAGTTGGCTGCCAGGCATTCCTTCATATTTTGGAATATTTTGGAATAACTCCCTGTTTTATTCAAATTACTGCTGCTTTGTGAAGCCAGGCTGGGCTGTGATATCAACATTTACCTTCAAATGAAGCCTCAGGGAGGAGATTTACAGCGAGGAGGGATCTCAGGGAACATTAAAGAGCCAAGACAACACAGAAGGTGCAACTTTGTTACTCACACGAGCCTGGCTCTCACCCCACGCCCCGGGGCCGTGTCGCTGCCGTTCCCTCTGGATCCAGGGGTAGCATTCCAGGTGGGAAGTGACATCACAGAAGGCAGTGCCATCTCCTCCACGCTCACCATCCACCTTGAAGAGCCAGCGCTGCACCTCCACGTGGTCCAGGATGAGCTGGCTGAGAGCACGGAGCAGCTGCAGAGCAGGGACACAAAATCCTTCACTCTGGGACAGCACCAACATGCTCCTCACACTTCCAGCTCCCAAATATTGATTTGGGACATTTAGGAACATTTTTTTCTCCTAAATATGTGTGGGAAGTGGATTTGTAGAGAACTCTCAAAGCCTGCCAGAAGGTTCACATAGTGTGATGACTTAAATGATTTATTTGAAGGATGGAGTTTTGCACCTTGGCTAAAGGAGCTTTAAGTTTATACACATTGATTATTAAGATTATATACATTGATTATGATATATTTATATTAAAAATATTATATATANCTGTGTGCAAACTTTGAGATAAGAAATGCTGATTCAGAAATGCCATGGAATAGGACAGACATTGCTGAGAGAGAAATGGAACTAGAAACAAGTTTCAAAGGATGGCTTTACAAATAAAACCAGATATTTTAGAGAAATGGAACTATGAAAGATGCATTGTAGTGGGACCCATGAGGGGTAATTTTAAATTATTGACTTTAAGGCATTTACAGCATGGTGTGGCTAAAGCTGGTCAAGAAACACTTACAATATAATTAGGAAATAACTGGCTTCTGATTGTGATGGTGTGAATTGTAACATCAGTATTGTCTGAAAATGGAAAAAAAGTTTTTAAACAGCTCTCAGTGGCCCCATCTCTGGGTCAGAAAAGGGCAGAATCCAACAATATGGGCTCATTTCCCCAAAACACAACATCTGTTTGTGTTGTTCCAGCTGTTTGGGTATGGATTGAAAGCTGCCTTTGAAGACTCCGTGGCCTTGATCCCTGTTTTCTGCACAGAGGAATCTGCCTGCCCAGGTGGTGGTTTTTTTGTTTTGTCTGAGGTTTTGGATCACCACAAGAGCTCCAGAACAACACAGGATGGACGATGCTGTTTGCAGAAATATGCCAGGGTAGCACCAGCCAAAACAGCTGGGACATTTTCCTACTGGAGAGTGCATTCCATGTTATAAATGCATGGAGGAGGTACCAGGCAGGCTTTATAAAAATGCTAATTATTTATTTGTGTATGTACACAGATTGAAATGGCTTTCAAATGCCTTTTGCCCAGCTGGTGCAGGATGCAATTAGCTTCTTAGAAACTGCAAATGACTTTGAACCTGGTAAAAGTATTCTCAGATCTTGTTGCATTGGCTGGAGTCTTCTACATTTTACAGAGTAATTTGAAGGATTTTTGTTTCTTTTTTTTTTTTTTAAAGATTGACCTAAAATACAATTACATGTGTTCCATTTGTGGCTTTTGAGAATCACATAAATGTGTTTTCTTGAGGGCTCCCCCTACAGTAATGAAAAGGATCAATAATCCTGTAAGGACTGCACCAATCACAAAGAATTATGTGCTATCTTTAAGTGAAAATTGAATTGTGCTTTACCATGGTGTCACCTCACTTTGATTATTTAACCTAAAATGTCAATATTTCATACAAGCAAACAACAGAAGGAGAAATTCCATAACCCTGTAGGATGAACCAGAAGTATTGTTAAATAATTTACGTGAATCAAATAAATCAAACAGCTGTTTTGCAGGTCATTGATCATATATTTATTTCATCTACTGGAGAAGTTTCAATGGATTTGTGTAGCTTAAACTGTTCAGTGCTAAAGGTGATTAATAAAAACTAAAGCAATGTGAAAGCCTCTTGAAGAAGCAAGAGCACCTAAAAAAAACCTTAGCAATGATTATTTTCCTGGATGAGAAGTAATACTGCCATAAAAATGTTTTTGTTTTTTTAATAAATACTTAGACATATCATTGTAAATTGCAAAATCAGCTTAGAGAATAAAATACTGAGGAACTGGCTGCAAAATAAACATGTGAAATGAAAGTACAGAAACCTCTAGTGCCTCATCATTTCAGTTCAACAGGATCTTGTTATTTTCCTACTGGTCATGCCAACAAGAGAGATGAATTTAGCCATGACAGGCTGGGTACAAAGTCAAACTGCAAAGATGCTCAGTGAACCTCAGTGGGAACAGGCTGATTGAAGGGGAGATTTCTTCCCCTTAGAACAAGCATTTTTGGAAAATGTGCATTTTCAGTCACTGGTAAAGTGGATTCATTTCATCATTTCACCCATGAGGCACCAGCACAAACTGTCTCAAATATTGGACCAAACACTTTTATATCCTCAAGCCCATGAAGAACCCCAGAGTAACTGTGTTCCTTCCTGCCTTGGGCACAAACTGCATTTAATTGAGCCAAGAAAGGACCCAACCTCACCCAACACTTGATCAAACCCACAAAGGTTTGGGAGTTACTACTACAAAAATAATTGGGAGCTATTATTAAAAAAGAACCCAGCATCCAGAAAAAAAACCTACTATGACTGTCAAAGTTCAGTTAAAAAGGAAATAAAAATACAAAACCAGCAACAGTTAAAAAAGAAATAAAAATAGCAAAACCAGCAACAGGGCTTCAAGCAAAGCCCCTAAATGTGCCATAAAGTTTGCTAAAAATCAAATCTCAGCCAAAACACTTAATATTTACAATATAAAACCATTGCTCATTGATGAGGGTATCACCAATGGAGTTATTGGAATGACCCAAATCCTCACCTGCTCCCTGCTGTGGATGTCCCACTCCCCAGGAGGGGTTGGCACTCCAGCACTGGCAAAGATTCTCTTGCTGCCAGACTTGGTGCTGTAGAGCTGAGCCACTGCTGGCTCTGAGCCCAGAAGTGGCACCTGGAGCTGGTCAGCCACAGCCAACTCATCCAGGTGGGGAACACCCCCAACCACGTAGGCATCCCTGCCCTGCAGCAGGACCTGCAGCCTCTGCATGGTCCTGGGGCTGTACTTCAGCACAGTGGCCAGGCACATGTGATGCTCCTGGAAAAAGAGAACATTTATTCTTATGAAAAGTGGGGTTTTTTTGGTTTTTTTTCCCCCTCCCCCTAATTCCTAATGTTGCCCACAATAAATACATTATTAATAGCAGGCTGGGTTATGACCTATCCTGTAGCTTAGCAGTTTAAATTGATAAAAGCTGTTGGGGTGAGGCTCCATAATCGTGCACATCTTTAGTGGGTTGGAAATGGCCTCGTTGGGAATAGAACTAATTACTACACATCTGTATTTATTTGATCCTTGTGGAATTATCCTTCTGTCAGGCACAGAGGCTGCTGGCCTTTGGATAATAGTGATTCATCTCAGCAACACTCCTGGCATGGTTTAACTCCAGAGCTCCTAAAAATCAATAAAAAAATGAAGAATCCCCCTCTCCCTATAGCAGGGAGTGTATTTCACACACAGTTCAGTGGTATTTGAAGTGATTCTCTGAGAATAAAACACTTTGATTTACAAAGCTTTCAGTGCTTACATTAAATTACTGGGCATGCACATTTCCATTTCACAGGAGCTCTGATTGCTGATCTAAAGGACCACTTAAGGAGAGGGGAGCAGTTTTGCAGTAGTGCTTTTTTTGCTTAAAACACAAGGGTTCCAACTTTTTGGAAGGAATTTCTCATTTCTTCCCCAAAAAAAGATCTGCTGCTGAACAAGTAGCTCATAACATATCCTATAAGCTCTGAATTTAAATTAAGAATATCACTCATGGCAGGTGAAACCTCAAAAATGTTTTAAACAACATATTCCATGCATGGCCTGCATATATTCCGATTATTTTCCCAAAAATCTGCTGAAGATGAGACAGGGATGGAGAAATTGCACCAGAGAAATCCACTGCAATAAATTGTCATGAACAAATCAGAATCCCAACAAGGAGAAAATCACCTTCCTATTGACATTTCATCTCATTTAGGCCTCAGGAATTTTCAGGACAATGTAAACCCTGCATTTGCCAGGGATTTCCAGCACTGAAGAACACAGAATATTTTCTTTCCAAGTCCTGGATGTTCATTGCCAGGGACTGAAGTAGAAATCTTGATTTTATTGCTTGGGTAGGGAGGATGATGTTGGAAAAGAACACAAGGAATCCCCTTCTGTCAGTCCCTTGGTGCTTTCTCACACCAAACACAGCTCTAAAAAGTGCCCAGATCTCTCTGTAAAGGAGTTGGGCACACTGCAAGGACAGCAGGAATGGGACACTCCCCAAAGTCCCAGCAGAAAAAAGAGAATTACAGAGGTTTAAGATGAAAAAGACAGCAAACAAGTTACCTGGAGCCCTTTTGCCTGCATCAGTTTTAAACCCAAGACATTCCAAGTCCTGATCCATGGATTCCCTTTACCTGACACTGGTCCCAAGCAGGGAGCTGGGAATGCCAGAGTTCTGCATGCAGGGAATGGGATCCATTCCCCCAGTGGGGCCACACTGGGGTTGTAGGGAGGAGATTTGCTTTGTGTCCCTCAAGAATGGATTTTACAGTTAATTAAGGAGGTCAGGCTGTAAAAGCTGCTTCATTCCTGCTTTTTGAGAGTGCTAGAGCTGCCAGGGTATATGGAAGTGGGAGGGAGAGCAGGGAGAAGCAGAACTGAGGGATTCCAGCAGGAACAGGGGATGTGGGATTAACCAAAGCTCTTGGCTCTCAAACCTGTTGATTTCTGTTTTGTTTTCAGGTTCCCAAGATCCCAGGTCTGACCTTGGCATCAGGATGACCAGGAGAGCAAAGCTGCCTCCAGCTGGACACAGCTCAAGTGCAGGATCAGGACCAGCTCTGCCTTTGCCACACATTTTCCTTCCATCCAGTTCCACCAAAACAGCTGGGAAAACGTGCAAGGCTGATTTGTGCCTCTGGAATTGCTAAAAGCAGCCCTCTGAAGTGTTCTTCAAGCCACACTTTCATTGATTGGGAATAAATTTTGATCCATTAGGTACAATAAAAGCTTTTTATTCAATAATCCAGGAGAAAGATCCTTTAAAAGAACTTAGAAAGCTCAAACTCTTACACAGCCCAAACTGGCACTGAAGCCAAGGGATGACCAGGAGCAGTTCTGAGCAGATTCCTCTCCACACAGAGGATGTAGTCATTAAAAATATTAATTATTATATGGTAAATAACACATGTTAAATGAAAACAAGGTAGATTTTGCACATTAACAGGAAAATGGTCCCAAAGAGCCATGGGTTACCTCAGCCTGGTTTACCTAAAGTCTGGTGTTGCCCATTCTCCTGACAGATTTTGGCATTAATTCATAGTTGGGAGTTACTATTGGAAAAATAACCCAGCATCCAGAGAAAAAACCTGCTATGATTGTCAAAGTGCAATTTAAATAGAAAAAAATAGTAAACCAGCAGCAGGGCTTCAAGCAAAGCCCCTATATGTGCCACAAAGTTTGATAAAACACACATCCCAGCCAAGACACCTGGGTTTAATATTTAGAACATAAAACTATTGTTCACTGTGAAGTCTCCACTGCACTGCAGCATTTTCAGAAACACTGTACATTAATTAGAACATGTTTTAGCACATGGATTTCAACCTGACTTGACAGGTTTGGAACTAATATTTCTCTATTATTCATTATTATTCTGGAACTATCACTTTTGTATTATTGCAGCTTGCATTTATATATTATTCTGATCTGTTTGAAACTCAGATTTCTGTATTATTACCTGACTTTGTTTAAGTCTTGTTCTTTAAGGAGCTCTGCACTGGATTTAGTTGCAGGAGCCACTGCAAACACAGGAATGATTAAATGCTGGACTAGCCAGAGATAAAGTTTGAGTGATAAGAATGGTTTATTGCTATGATTTGCTTAGAGATATAAATCTATCAAGTTCCCAGTCCCAAGCACAGAGTCAGAAGGGACAAGAGCCTACAAATAGCCAATCTAGGACTATCTCAAGCAAGTCTATAAAGCTAAACCAGGATATTTATTTCCAATGCTCTAACTAGTAGTCTAATCAGTAAAGCCCTTAAACTTGCAATAATATTTCACTGATGTGTACCAGAGCGTTGCAAGTTATAAAATTTCCAATTTAATTTTACTGCATCCCTCAAGCTGTAGTAATTAGAAGACAAACTCACAGGGAAGCTGTTTATAGCTTCAGGGGTGAGAATTTTGAACCTGTCCTGCAGGTCAGCCATGTCCTCAGGGTTCCCAGACCTAACAGCTGCCTGCAGACCCAGGAGTTTATGGTAATACTGCAGTAACTCCTCACTCAGAGCAAGGGGGCAGATGTAGATGACGTCCACGTTGGCATCTGAAACAAAGGGGCACAGTGCTCACTGCTGGGAGAAAGGTGCAGCACTCCCAACAGCAATGCCAGCACCCCCAACCCTCTGCTCCCCAACAGCTCTCCTCAAACTGCACTGCAAATGAAGAAAAATGGGTTTGAGTCCCAAATCTTAGGGCTTTTTGCTGGGCTTCAGCATGTCTCTGCAGACAGGGCAGTGGCCCAAAGGAAGAGTCAATCTGCACAACATATTGGGGCAGGATTTGGGAGGTGGTGCAGGGGGATTTGTGAGCCCAACTCCCATGAACATCAATGGGAATTGAACTGCTTTAAAAATATATCCCATTAATGCCAGTAAATTACAAAACTGAGCCATTCAGTTGAGAAAGCTGAGGAAATTGCAATTTTCTACGCTGCCTGGATTTTCCATGGGCTGCTCCTACTCCTGTGCTGCCCACACAAAAGCCCAGGGTGGGGGATCATTAATAACCATTGCTGGGCATGGCAGTGTGCAGGGCAGCACGGTGTGGAAATCTGCTTTTCCTCATGGAAAACAGCTTGGGCTGAAGGCCTGTGTCCACACAGAAGAAAAATACAGGCAGATTGGGAAAATTTTATTGATTTTTAAATTATTTAAAATTTTTAATTATTTTAAATTAATTTTTTGAAAAATTTGAATATTTTAAAATATTAATATATTTTAAAATATTAATAGATGAGCTAATGAATTAATGGGCCTTGAGGCATCAACAGGCAAAGAGCACTCCAAGATTTTGATCCAAATCAGTGGGAAGCCTTGCATTGTTTTATTGTGCACAAGTGCCAGGGATAGCTGCTATTCCATGGAAGGACTGCAGCAAAGCAAGGACTGGACAAGGAAAACCTGAGCCAAATGTTGCAAAGTGAATAAGAGCTCCCATTGCTTGATTTTGTTTTGCCAGAGCTGCAGGGAAATAATCCACATTTAAAATGTGAGGCCAGAACTCACCTGAGGCATTAAAGTACCACAGAGCCCACAAGCAGAGTCTTTATATAATTATTTACCAGATAACTTTTAAAAATAACTAATGGAAGAGTTCAGCACCTGAACATTCTCAACACTCAAGTGAAAAACTGACAGCTCAAGTGAATTTGGGGTAGAAAAAGCTGCAGCACATTTTACTGCTGTAGCACTGCCCTATAAAGAGACAGAGTCTCAGGACACAGTGGGGCTCCAGGGACAGCCTAACTCACAGGAGGTCACAGCCAGCAAGGAAATCCTCTGCTTTTCCAAAAAAAACCAAACCAAAATGGAAAATCTCAGTGCTCCTCTGCCAGGCACAGGTAAAGCACCTGATCCAGCCCATAATTTAGTTAGTGTTTCACTAGTTTGTATCTTCCTCGTGGTCTGTTTTACAGGAGAACCAATTTTCATGTTCAGAAATGAGAAAAAAAAATATCTGTTCAATGTGACCTTGTCCCTTTAAGTTTTTATCATTTAACAGCCAAAAAAATCCACATTAAAAAAAGAAAAAATTAAACAGTACAGTGGAAAAACCCACAATGTTAGTGCCTAGATAATATATAAAGGCAATTACATTATTATTTTAGGCAACTGTAAATTTCTGGATCTAATATATTTTTGTTCCAAACTTACTAAATGGCATTTATAAAATAATAATGATCCTGAAATATACATGAATCATGTAAAATATGTCATTCCAGGAAGCCAATGCAGTTGGTCACTGCTAACTAATATCCTTCCCTGCTTTGCTTAAAAGAAGCCCATCAGGAAAAAAAACTTTTAAATAGATGCCTTTTGCCTCATTTGCTGATTTAAAAGGGGAAAAAAAAGGGTTTAAATAAGGGCTTGCTCTTTTGCTGCACATCTTTTTGTGTGAGCCTGAATGAGCTCCCTCATTTTGGAGAGCACTGAACACTCTGGGGTGCTCAGCCTGTCACAGGATGAGGCTGCTCCACCTCAGCACAGAGGTGCAAGGAAGCAGCAGGACTTTTTATGGATAACATGGCCAGGAAATGCCACAATTCCTTCTCAGCTTCTCCATGCTCTATATTTAATATTAATTAAAAAAAAAAAAAGTAATTTTTTATGGATAACATGGCCAGGAAACTCCACAATTCCTTCCTTCTTAGCTTCTCCATGGTTGATATTTAATATTGATTTTAAAAAAAAAGTCATTTTTTATGGATAACATGGTCAGGAAATGCCACAATTCCTTCTCAGCTTCTCCATGCTCTATATTTAATATTAATTAAAAAAAAAGAAAGTCATTTTTTATGGGTAACATGGCCAGGAAATGCCACAATTCCTTCTCAGCTTCTCCATGCTCTATATTTAATATTAATTAAAAACCCCTAAAGTCCTTGTGTTGTTTTCTTTCAGTGCCAGCTGGGGGGCAGAAGCAGAAAGCAGGAGCTGATCACATACCCAGGATGTCACAGAGCCTCCCCATCTGCAGGTTCTGCTGGAGAGCAAGGTCAGGGATGTGCTCACGGATGTGTTGGGAATATCCTGCAAAACAAGGAAAGCCCCCCTCAAACTGCAGTCAGAAAACCCCTGGTACAGATTTGGGGAAAAAAAAAAATAGATTTCTGGATTCAAAAAAAGCTGAAAAAAACCCCCTATTTGAAACCTCACAGCACTCATTGCAGCATTTTTCTGAATTTACTTTTATTGCTGATGTAACTTCACGTTTTTCTGACATTTTAAATACAGACCTGAATGTTACAGCCCTACAGAGTTTTCTAATTTAACCATGCAGACCATTTTGCTGGGAGTCTTTCATGTGGCTGGATATTTTTTTTTTTTGTAAAAACTGGGGGAGAAAAAAAAATGACACCATCATTAAGCAAGAATCCTGGTAATTTTGTCCTTCACACAGATAAAAGGCACCCAAGCCACTTCATTAAGGAGATGTCTCAGTGCTACCTGCTCACTTTGTTGCAGAGGAAAGGTGAGTGACAGCCTGTCTGAGCCTGGATTATCTCTTTGCAGGTCACAATTCCAGCTGATTCCCTGCTCACGTTCAAAAAGACTGCAGGAAATGACAGCAGCACTGTAACTATAATTTTGAAGGCTGTAATTTTCAAATTGGTGGAATTCCAAAGGAATTGTGGTGTCTGTGCAAACAGCCACAACTTCCCTGGCAGTCACCACCAGGGATATTAATTGTTTAATCCATCAGGATTAATCCCAATTTTCAGTGTTTGGCATAAAAACTTGACTGATCCAGGAACAAGAGCCTTACTTTTCCATGTATCTGCACATGGAAAATCATCAGAAACTCAGGGAAAACTTAATTTGGCTAAAATCTGCTCAGTTATTTCAGTGCTTTCATGTAGAAAACAGCAAAGTGGATATTTCAGCCTAATTACAAAGACAATTACTACAAGTTATTAGCATTCTAAGGTGCTGTGGCAATTGCACACAGAACATGAGAAAATACAGAGAACTTAAAATTACCAGTTTAATTTTTGGTCATTTCTTACCAAACTTACATATTGCAGTCAGCACAGTGGTACCAGGCACTTGGAGAACTCATCTAAGTAAAATATATTGATTTTATTTTTTGTTTTCACTGCTCTAGTATTAAGCTACAGTAATTAGAAAAAAGCTTGCTCTGAGTATTTAAACTTTAGTCTCGAGGCTTCATTTTGTTCTCTCACCCAATTTTAAGGCACTAAAAATGCTGCCTAATATTTTCAAATCATTTAAATGTCAGCCTCAGAATGCAGCTGATTTCCTTACCCTGAAAACATTTCAGGGTTTTAGGAACGGGGCCAAAAAATAACATGCAAACATCACTTGGAAAACCAGCAATTATTTGAAAGGAATAACAAAGTGGCAGTTAACTAAGTTAAAATTTACATTTTGCTCAGGCTCTGCAGATGCAGTTGTAGCACTGTACTTTTCACAGGGAGGTTAATAAACCATATTAAGTCACAATATATTAACTTCCACTGGCATGACCCCATTAGATTTAATGAGGAATATTCACTGCTGGAGAGTCCTTGCCCTCCCCCTGGGCAGGATGAACCACATTCCTCCTGATCCACCTTGAACATTCCATACTCCAGGACAGGACACCTGATAAAGCTGATTAAAGGGTTAATATTTCTCCTCTTCCAGCTTAAACAAAACCCAGGCCAAAGAAATGCAAGATACTGTGATCACAGGCTGCATGTTCCAGTGCAGCTGTGCCATCAGCTCTGGTTCCTGATCCAGCCCCCAGTCTGGGCAAGAAATTCCAAATGCTGGCTGGAATTTGGGATGTGGACAAAGGAACACTTGGAATGGGACTG
>VZRH01007523.1:113256-124165 GCA_013397555.1 Urocynchramus pylzowi
AAGTCTGGAAAGATGAAGCAAAACTCCAGAGAGTTTGTCACAGAACACAGTAATTATCCATAAAAGAAAGAAATGTCCCTTTTCCATGGGGATCAAGAACAAAGAGCAGGCACTGAGCAGTCAAGGTCAAAGTCCCCCAGAGTTTTCTGTAAATATAAAGGGAAACACCACATGTGCTTAACTGCAGTGAGGGAAATGGAGATGAAACATTCAAAAACTCTTTTATAACAGTAAAGATAGTTAGTTAAGCACTGGAACAGATGGCCCAGGGAGGCTGTGGGGTTGCTATCACCCAAAGTTTTCAGAACAGGTTAGAAAAACAGCTGTCTGCAATATTACAGGTACAAGCAATTCTGCCTGGAGGTCTGGATAACCTCCTAACATCCTTTCTAAACTAATTTTCTAAGATTATGTAAAAAAAAAAAAAAAAAAAACAGAAAAATTTAGGTAGAAGACTTGAAAGAGCAGAAATTGGGAATACACAAAGTATTTGTTATTTTATTTCAATATTTACTATTTACTGGATGTGGTTCAAACCCTCTTGTGATTCACAGTCACTTCCTAAACCAGCTCTGATGAAGACAGCACTAAAAACACAAATAAAAACCTCATTATCCTCACTGAGTGAGCCATTCCATCAAATACCTGTGTCTGAGGGGGAATGTGCACCTCAGATTCCAACTGCTGAGCTGGAAACCTCCACTCTGCCTTTGATTTCCTTGCTGAAACCACGGAATTGCTGGATGGGAGTGGTGCAATGCTCCCTTTACTAGAGGAATGTGTGCCATAAATGGCTTCCTTTGGCTTTGGGAAGGTGATGGTGTCTGTGTTCCCAGGGTCCAGCCTGCTACTCATCTCTCCTGTACAAATAAAACATGGATTGCAGTTTTCATCTACTTATTATCAGTTGTTAATTTAATCATGTGGCAGATAGAGCCCTGATCAGCTGGTGACAGCCACAATTCCCAGCACCACTGGCTTAACACTGGGCAGAGCTTCAGATTTGGGTGCTTAAAATTTCAAATGTGCAGGTAGGAACCCAGGAGGAGCCCAGAAATTAACAGGAACCAAACTCTCCCAGGGATGAAGAAATCTGATTCCTACCCAGCTGCAAGACAAGATTTTCCTGTGCCTTATGGCCTGCAGAATTTGGTGAGTGCTCATCCCAGAGCTCTTTCCTTGGGACATAAAACCTGAGAGTGAAGCTGGAGGTGCAGCTGCAGGATGTTATCAATGCTCTGTACTCACCTACAGCTGGTTTCTTGTGCTGCCTGGGGAATTCAGGGAAAGGAGCTGCTCTGGGCACAGCAGGAGGAGCTGGCAGAGTTCTCTGAGCTGCTGGAAGGATGAGCCTTTGGTCACTGAGGCTCAGGGCACCTGCAAGAAGATGAAACTCCTGAGCAATTCCAGCTAGGAATGAAAAGGAATTCATGAAGAATGAATTAAGCAAAGGCAGACCCAAGTTCTGCATGAACACTACAAAATCAGCAGTTTCCTTTAATTGAGAGATTCCTATCTTTCAGTAGTCAATATTTTACCTTGAAGGAAGGTGAGCTGTGCCTATGAAAATTGACAAATGCATGTAAGATATTGCACCAGTGCTAATTCTGAAATATGCCTGGATATCTGTAACTATATGCTTGTACAATGCAATTTAATATGCAGAATAGATGAGAATCAACTCTTGTAAAGCACAACACAATCATGTAATTACAACTATAAAGTGATTGCTAAAACAGTCCAAGCCTAGTTAAGACTGAACAATTAATAACCAGCTGTTAATCAAGATAGTTTGACTGGTATTTATACCAGAACCTCCACCACACCCACAATTCTTCTTTGCAGCAGCAGCTGAACCCTGGGAGCCCCAAGAGCTGGCTCAGGGTGATGCTCAGCAGGACACACTCCACACCCCACACCTGCAGCAAGCAGCCTAAAGCTCATCCCCAGCCTTTGCAAGGGTGGAAATCACAATTCTTGGGAGCCTGGAGGTGGCAGGAAAATCAATTCTCATATATCTGCTGCAAACAGCAGCACCCAGGGGCCCTCTGGGACTCACCTTTTGGGGTGTCCTCTTCTACCAGGG
The DNA here is from genome assembly GCA_013397555.1 of Urocynchramus pylzowi. Taxonomy (NCBI): domain Eukaryota; kingdom Metazoa; phylum Chordata; class Aves; order Passeriformes; family Fringillidae; genus Urocynchramus; species Urocynchramus pylzowi. The sequence continues at coordinate 115,343 of VZRH01007523.1, forward strand.
CTAAGGCAGAGCCCAGGGAGTGGAAGGCAGGCAAAGCCCAAGGGCTGGTGGCTGTGGGACCTTTCCCTGTCTTCTGACTGCACACCTGGGGAGAGACAGAAGCTCCTTTAATCCAGGGAAATCTGGGATTTACAGATTTACAGATTCTCTACTCCTGCAGCAATAACTAATAAATATAATTTCTGCTGTGACTGTTTCATTAAGATTTAACAGTGCACCACTCCTTTTATTACTTGTGAACATGCTACAGAATTGTCTACTGTTGTTACTTCAGTCATTGAAAATAAAGTTAATTAAATTTAATTGATGTCTTGTGTACTATTTAATGAAGGAATCTCAGAAGTTTGTATTTACACTACTCTCCTTAAAACTGAGCAGTGTTTCTTGACAGAACAGTGTTAATAAATATAAAATGCATACACAGGCAAGGAAGCAGAAAGAAAAAGAAATACTTTAAAATATTAGCTTTTAATGAGTGATTATCAAGCTTTTAGTGCAATCCAAGCCATGACTGGGATCTTGGAGCATGTTGTGTCCTAATTCTTGAATAACAGCACCCAGCAACTTTCTAGAAAGGCCAAAGGAACTCTCAAGAGGGAAATGAGACAGATCAAAATAACCATTCTAATCTTTCCTCCCAATTTGTCTACCAATGCTGCCCACAAGAGATAAGGGAGAGGAAATCTGTACTTTTTATCATCATGGAGAACCTTTCAGAGCAACCCCAGGCCCTCAATTTAGTTATGGCCATTTTGGAGCATTCTGTTTTAAGGGATGCAGGTGGATGAATCCTCATGTCCTGGGGTTCCAAGAAAACAGCAACAACCATGGAGCAAAGGTTAACTTTATGCCTGGTGCCATGACTTGATACTGAGAAAAGGAAATTATAAACCACATTTTCCTGCTCACCCCCAGCCCCAGCAGTCTGGTGAGGCCATAACAAAAATATATAAAGGGCAAGAAATTGAATTAAACAGTGATTCCTCTTCCAGACTGTTGCTGGTATAGCAGTAAGGCAGCACTGATTTAACTCCTGGTCAGTTTTATCCTAATTTAAATCCCACTTATGAGGTTTTGTTATGATAAACAGCACATGAAATACATTTATTTTCATTGTGTTCACAGAGATGTAATAAGCTAGAAGAAAAAGCAGTTCAGGTGCAGTGAGTTTAAAAGCAGCCTGGAGGTTTGGTTTTTTATTTTTTTTTTAATTGGAGATAGATATTTAATTCTTTTTTGCTGTATCCTTTAATTTCTATAAAGTCCATGGCAGGTGTGATGTTAAAACAAGGACTGATGCAACAGCAGTGTAATTGAATCTCTCATTTACACTGCCCAGTGCCATCATTGAGCAGGACAGGGAACAGTGGGACCATGGAGCTGATCCAAAACAGCTCCCAGGAAAATTCCACCCCACCCCTCCCCCTTCCCACGTTCTTCCAGCACCCTGACTGCTTTGGGAGGGAGCATTGGCTCCCTCCTGAAGAATTATGGAGATAACAAAGCAAAACTGCTGCCATTTTGGGAGTTACTGTCACTAAAATTGAGCCAACACAATTATAATAGACCTCAAACACAATATTAAGTACTGCAAGAGAAAGGTTTTACTTTTAACATCACTGCTTCATCATGAGCACTTTTAAAATTCAGCTTTGCAGGGCTGGAAGGGAGCTCTTAATTTGCAGGGCAGACCAAGGCTGACTTGCCCTAAAATATGCTTGGAGTGTGCTAAAAAACTATTTTTTCATTTCAAGTGCTTCTGAGTGTAATTAACCTGGGACACAAGAAAAACAATTCTATTACCCTTTCTAAAGTGTTTTTCTCCTGTGGATAAACCTCTCCCACTTTATTTTTTTCTTTTTGCTTCATTTTAAATAGGGCACTTGTTGGAACACCACAGGGATTTTTCTGATTAGTTCTCTATTTGTTTTCTTTTTACCTAGCAATATTTAACTAGAACATCTTTTTTTTTTTTTTTTTGGTAAATGTGTTTGTTAGTATTTTTTCCTCTAGTAAAAAAACAGAGATTGGTATTAAATACAGAAGAAAGATGAGTATTGTGTACCAAACCAGGAACAGAGAGATGAGATTTGGTAAATAAATATCAGAAAATCTGAGGGTTTGACAGTGATGGGAAAAAAAGGGATATAACAGATTATTTTATCATTCCATCTATCTTCTCCAAACTGTCATATTTGTTGTTAAGAAGTTCCTGTCAGGATTTGATGGACACAGCACTTCCCCCTACAAAGGGAAAGAGGAAGCACAGCAAAATAAAATCAATGGAAGTAAGGTCACTTTTCAGGATGTTCAGGAAAGGGCTTGGAGAAGGCAAGTTCAATTGGAAAAATTTGGAATTGCATCTTTAACAACAGATCTTGTGCTGTTCTTACCTTCTCGAAGCTCTTAAAGTAACCAGAGATGGCTCTGAACTGTCAATTTCCCACATGTTTGGAAAACCCAAGCTTTGCCCCTTTCCTGACCTACTGCTCTGCAGCTCTCCCAGAAACCCAGCTCCACCAGAATTCCTCCCTAACAGGTGTGAAAGAGAAGAAAGGGAGAACTTTGGTGAATCCCACATCTGCTTTGTGAAACAGGCACTGGCAGCAGCACAGAAGGGAGTGAGGGAGATAATTGCTGCCTTGAACCACAACATGTTTTCCTGGTGGGCAGAGGGCCAGCTTACACCAGGCAGGATTTGTGGGATCAATTCCTTGATTGGGATTCAGGGCTGAGCCTCCCTTCCTGTCCAGAGCCAGCTGCAAGCAGCAGCCCATGGCATCCCAATCAGGCAGGGGGTTTTGTCAGGGAATGCTGAGCTGCACACAAGCAGCTTCAGCAGCTCTGCCTGCACCCCTGCCTTGCAAAATGACACTCCATCTCCAATTCCAGATGACAAGAACTGGATAAAAACTTAAAACAAATGGTGACCTTTCAAAAGATTAATTTGTTTACCAACAAAACGTTCTGCGTTTGTCAGGAGAGATGGGGGTGACCTTCACATTCCCATTTCCAGGTTGAGAGGATGCTGACTGCACTCATCTGTTAACTTAACTCTCTCTCACCAATTATTTCCTTTGTATTTTTAGTGACAAGAGGATTTTATTCAATCACCGTGCTGCTTATTATGATTACACGCCCTAATACGAATGCAAGGAGCTTCTTTTGATTTACTGTAGTGTGACATCAATTTGTTTAAGTCTCATCCTGCCACCACTGCCAAACTCTGCTTTGGCTGTAATTAGAGCCACATGCTTGGGTTTAAAACACAATCAGCTCTGGGCCACCAAAAGACCTGGTTTTCTTCTACAACTTCTTCCAGTCACTCGAAATGAAAGGAATTTCCCTGCCTTGCTTTATAATTTTCAAAATAAATACACTTTCAGGGATAAGCGTTAATGATTAGCAGCATGCAAATGCTGAATAAAGAATGAATAATTGAAGATATGATTAGAATGTTGTGCTCAAACAAGTGAGCTTAAAAAAAGCCCCAGAATCACTGCCATCACCATTAGAGCCACACTAGATAAGATGCAACTCATAAAGGCTAGAAATCATCACCATATTAAATTCTACCTCATGAATAAATGAAAAGGTTCCTAAGTTTACAGTATAATATACATTTATAAGAAAACAAGGACCCAAAAGTGCCAGTATAATTCTATAACAGAACAGCAGCCCTATGAAAACAGAAGGTAGAGCTGTGAATCTTTTCTACATTGCAGCAGTGCATCAGAATTATTTTTGCTGCAATTCAGATTACTGTTCCTTTGGTTGGATACTCCATGGGAAGTATACATATTTAATAATTATCCACTCATCATTTTTCATCTCTCATCCAGATATAAGCTGCAAAAAGAAGTGATGCCCAGTGTGTGTTTCAAAGAGAATTACAGCCCTCATTTTAAAATAACTACAGAACTTAGCAGAGGATGAAGCATTATTATTAGACCCAAAAAGGTCCAAAAGGGCAACAGTTAATTGTTCTTAGTTTCTATGATAAAATCCAGCATCAGCAACTTTATAATACCAAAAGAGCAAGAAAAGACATCATTTTTGGTGAAACAATGAAATCCTGACTAATAATTTTTCCAGCCACTGGAATGGCAGGATAATAAAAAGTCCGGGTAGATTTGTGCTTGACCCCTCAGGTCACCTCCAACCCCGACTTTTCAACCTCACCACGCTTTCAACCGCTCAGCCCTCGTTGAAAACTCCTGAATGGCGCGAGACAAGCAATTAGTTTTGAATTTAATCTGAATTTGCTCGGGTGAGGGGGATTTTTCGGGGGATTTTTTTGGGGAGCCGCTCCTCGACCTCACGGACACCTGAGGGACGTGCGCGTACGGACAGCGCCCCCTGGCGGCCGGCCGCCCCCTCCCGCAGCCCTTTAGATTAACATTTAATCTAAATTTTACCCAAATTAACGTCATTTTAGTCCTGAAGCTGCACGCAGATTCATTGGCCTTACTACTAATAATCATCTATATCACGTATAATCATATAGATCATATCAAATCCCTTCCTTTAAGTGCTGGTAGACACCACCTTTAACAACAAACATATCCCAGCAAATAGCAACTGCAAAAATTTTACAGCCAGAGAAGGCAGAACATCCCAAATCACACATTGTGCCTTAAGATTGGAAAATTTTGAAGAGAATAAATTAGAGAGGAAATACCTGCTTGGTTTTTAAGCCTGTCAGCACCTCAGTAACTGTAAATATGTATCTGGGAGCCTGAGTAATTCCCATTCAATGTTTGCAATTTGAATCCCCAATAAGTTTTCTGTGCTCAGTGCATGTCTCAGGGAGAGTGGTAAAACACATGGCTCTCTGCAGTCGGATAATATTCCTCTCTGTGAGTGCTTTAGAGTGGTTCTAAAAAGCTATTAGCCATGATGCTTTTTTCTAATTAACTCTATTATCACAGGGTTAGACAAATCACCTCTTAAGTCTGGGCAACAGCTTTCCAAAAATCATTTTTTTTATAAGTGGCAGCTCACAACCGTGCCATTCACAGATTCTCTTTATGTTGTTTAAAACCAAACACCCCAGAATTTCTCCTAGAGCACTGGGCCTGCTGCAGGATGATTCTGTCACATAAATTAAATTTTAGAAGAGCATCCCCATGTGAGACCATTGGCTGTGTGGACCAGAGTGCTGTGCTAAATTTGGGAACATAATTGATTTTTTGGAGGGATGGCTGTGCCTACTTTTTTTTTTTTGCTAAAAATATCATCTTTACATTCAACTGCTGCAGAACAATTGCAGAACTGGCAGCAGAAAATCTGCAGTTGCAGGAGGGAAATCTGGAAAAATCAAAACTTCATCTTGCACAATTTGAACACTCCCAGAGCAGAGAGAGGAATGGGCTTTTAATTCTTCCTGCATCTTTGGGTCACATCCAGAAATCTCCAAGCTCCAGCTGATCTCCTCTGCCTGACATTACTGACCATGCACATCCCATATATTCATATTTTTGCTGGATTGGGATCTTGGGACATAAACCTGTTACATTGCAGATTTCTTTTCCCCAGTATTACCACTCAAAATGTTTTGATCTTTAAATATCCATGTCAAAAAAGGAAATAATGAGGAAATTCCTTTCATGTAAATACTTTATTTAGGACTGATAAATATGAGCTGTAATAGTGCAAAGCAGTGCATATAATAAACCCATAAAATAATAAAAGTTACTTACAGGAGCAGATTTTTTCTTAGCTATAAGTGGCAGCCTGGTCTCATCGTTGGGATGTTTTAAACCTGCTTTATTATCCATGTTCTCTGGGTCAAGCATAATTTTAAAATCCATTTCCACCTGCTGCTGAAATATAGAATAGGGATAATCCTAAAATAACTGCACTGAGGCTGAAGTGTTTAGAAGCAGAAACTGGAAAACATGTTGTAAATTTGCAAAATGATGATAAAAATTGATATTATTTGACTCCACACAACTGGGCAAACAGCAAAGTGCTTTTGTTTAGATGGAAAACTTTGTAAGGACTGGAACTATTATCCAAATAGACACATCAATGCAGGCACAGAAGCTGATTATTAGTAAATGAGGAATTAAAAAAGCTTGATAGTAATCAGAATTAAAACATAGTTCTTAATGCACTCTGTGATCTGCATGGAATGAGTTTGACTATTCTGTTAATAAAAATCATGATGATTTAAATCCCAAAGGACAGAAAAAGACTTGACAAGTTTCTTCTTTTTATAAGAAATAACTAAAGCATACCTATAAAACCCAGAGGGATGCCCCATGTTTTTATTACAGTAGAAGTTTCTTAAGTTAAAAATATTTTGGTGCAGATTCTTTTGTATAAATGTAAAAATAAATCCAGGAAAAATTCCAATTTTTACAAATAAAATATGCCATAAAAAGTTCAACAATTATTAGATGTGTACTTGAACTACTGAACAACTGTGTTACTGTGTGAAAGCAGTAAAAATGGTTTAATTTATTTATCTGCACTATATATTCTCTCTTCTTTTGATGGTAATTACAAGCAGATGTATCAATGAGATGCTCATTTAGATTTGGGGTTGTAAGAACACAAGTTATTATCCAAGCCAATTACTCTTTTACCCACATGGCTGCACAGAGACAGAAAGTTCAATTTTCACCTCATCAGTGCTTTTGTGGTATTTATTTTATTACTATAACACACCGTTATGCAGGGAGGAAACTGCTGGTGCTATTAAAAAAAATAGAATTGGGGGAATTGAGCACCTTTCAATTAAAGCAGGAGATGGCTCCCAATGCAAACTCCTCACTCAGGCTGACAGGGAAATGATCAATGCAGGGGGAAAAGTGCCACACAGGACAACAAGAACTGGAATTATTAATAAAAAACCACCTGATAAAAGTGGCTTTGTCAGCTGGGATGGGTGGGAAGTGCCAATTCCACACCTGCATGGATGACACTGGAATCTTTCCCAACCTAAATGTTATCCTGGGCTGGGAGAAGGTTCCTGTCTCAGCTGCTCCTTCTGCTGAGGACTTTTTAACACTTTCCTCATGGGGTGTTATCCAACCCTGACCCCACGGGCAGTCAGAGCATTATGGGATGCACAGGACACCAAACACTCCTTGAATGTGGCCCCTGGAGGAAGGATCAGGGGGTGGTTTCAGACCTGAGAGCCCTGGCACACACGTGGGGCTGACGTGCTGCACCTCTGCACAGTCACAGGCTCCACTCGTGGCAGCAGCAGCTGCTTCTGACAGGCACCAAAAGGAAGATTCCTGGTGGAGAGACAAACAGGCAGTGAGCTAACTGAAAATTACTTGCATTTCACCTGTTACACCCACTCTGCTTTCATCCAAATGACTTTATTTTTATTTAAACTTGCATTTAGCAGAGGGAAAATCACACGAGTTAGCAGAGCACTGCTGGAGCCACTTAGAATTGCATTTACATTTGCACTTTTTTTTAAAACTTAAAATCAAAAGAGGAAATGACTAACTTTTTCTAGGTCAATACTCCCATTTGCTTTACATGATTATGTCACCTCAGTTTTTGTGTCTTGCTGCAATAAAACATCTGTTTCACTTACCACACAGGGGGCTCTTTGGAATTCACTTCTTTATTACCAGCTGAAGAAAGAGTTAACTCTTGGCCATTTATAACATTGAAATAATTTTCAGCGTGTTTCTGTTAGAGGGAAAAAATGTTTAGCCTATTACAAAGATATAAGGCATATTAATTTTATTTAACTTGGATCATTAAGCAATCCAGGTCTTTGCTTGACTGAAAAGTTGATAAACTGAGTGTCTCTGTGGGACTAAAAATCTGATTTTGGCTGATCTAGATCAGTTAATTCTGATGACACAAGGGAGGCATCGTTCTGAATTGTAATGTCTGAGTAATCTCATCAGTTGGGATTGGAAAGGGATCTTGTAACACAACAAATGAGGGGCCTGAGTGAATTATTAACATTGACTTAAAAAACAGAATCATTTTCTGGATGTGCTCTATTTTACTTACTCTCAGCCCAAGTTCAGTCCTTTCAGTTGCTTTTCTGAGGTCACAAATATCCACAGCTTGTGCATTTCCTTTCAAGTTGGTTTTTTCCATTTTAAGCTTCTGAAGGTCTTCTTGAATCTAAAAAGCAAGTTAGAATAAAAACCATACCTGCAACCAAACCCTACGGGGTTAGGTAGGATTTAATTCAAATTAAATTATTCCTAAATATAGGAAAAAATATCCATGTGACTCCCCATACTTCTGTACTATTATAAACAGGAGAATACAAAGCCAATTACTTAAGCTCATTGATTGTAAAAAGGCTGGAAAAACTCAAACTTAAAACAAACCTCACAAAGCAGTGACAATAAACTTCAGGACTGAGACTCTCCGCTTAAGGAATGACGTTTCCCCACACATCTCACACATGGCACAGGTGCTTTCAGGGGGCAGAGATCTCAAAAGCCTTAAGGAGAGATAACTCCAGGCAGCCTGTGAGGAGAGCACAGCCCATGTCAAACCCTGTATTTACGTTAAGCAAACACCTCGGAGCTCCCGAACCCGCAGGACCCCCAGCCCGGGCGCGGCTCCCTCACGCCCCCTCAGCCGGAGCCCCTCAGGCAGGGCCGAACCCCGCGCGTCCCCGTCCCCTGGGCAGCATGGGACGCGCCGCGCCACAGCCGAGGGATGACCCGGGGTGCTGAGGGATGACCCGGGGTGTCGCGGCTGCTCTGCCGGGGCCGCTCCGGGGAGGGAGGTGCCGCTCCCGGCGCTGTCCGAACCCACCCGGCAGTGCCGGCCCCGCTCCGGCCGCGGCCATGGCGGCACCGCCGCACCCGGCAACGGGACGCG
>VZRH01007523.1:124636-156107 GCA_013397555.1 Urocynchramus pylzowi
TGATCGCCGCTATCCCCTCATGGCGGCCCCAATTTTCCCCTCATCTCACTTTTCCCCTCAGGGTCGCTGCCACCCCCTCACGGTCCCAATTTTCCCCTCAGGATCTCGGCTCTCCCCTCAGGTTCTCATTTTTCCCGTCAAGGTCGCAGTTCTCCTCTCAGGGTCTCAATCCTCCCCTCAGGACAGGGGGATCGCAGCCCCGATCCCTTGCAGAGGGTGTCTGGATCCTGCTCAGCGCTTTAAGGAAATAATTCACCGCTTTCTCAGTGCGGAGGGACTAAAAAGGGAAAGCTAAAAATTCTGTGTGTTCTGCAGCTGGTAGATTGCAGGTTGCACTTGGTACCGAGGACACAGAACTCATTCTGTAGGAAGTGGTTTTCCTGGGAACCAGTTGCCGTTTTTAAGGCTCAAAAGAGGAACACAAGATCTGATAGTAGAGGAAACCGTGGTGGAATTTTTGGTACTTTTAAAATCGAGGGATTCCAGGAAGAAGCTGTTCATGGTCCTGGTGGGTTGCCTATGTTAGGACAGCCCTGGTTTTTAGGGAATTCATCAACAGTTTGCTGTGCATACTGAGATGTAGAATTTGACTCCCTCAAATCTTCTCTGGATTTGTTTTTATCTCTTTCTGAGCAGTTGTTACTTAGGACCTCACCAAGCACAGGGCTGCCCCCAGGAACTGGCTCCCTCCACCTCATTAAAGCACATTTTGAAACAAAAATAACAGTACAAGATATGCAAAGGCTTCTCTGTCAAAGCAGCTGCAGGACACTGAATTATTTAAAGATTCCACACTAAAAAATAGTATTATTAGCTAATTTTTGAGAAAGGTATAAGCAAATTGGAAGGAATTACTCAAGGTTCCTCTAGGTTTCCCCTTTGATTACTTAGCATAGTGAAATGAAACAGAAAAGATAGGTGAGCAAAAAGCTACTTAGTCTGAAAAAATCTTAACATTTAAGCTGATATTTTTTTAAAACTAGTACTCACTTTGAAATAGCTCAGCTTCCACTGCTCCCAGTACCCAAACTGGAGTCTTGTCTTTGTGTCCTCTGAGTTACATTAAAATCCTCCTGAAAGAAATAAAATAAATACCATCAGCATTTTAAGTCCCTGCTTTGTATAAGAAGTGACATTAAATCAGAGGCAGCAGACTGTAAAACATCAGGGACACACATGCAGGGACAGGGCAGCAGTGGGGAAGGTTTGGTGGGGTCAAGCAGCCTGCCAGAACTTTTCAGGCCAATTCCAAGACTTTTTCCAGGATTTTCCTCCTGTTAAATGGAAAATGGCTTGAGGATGAGAAGCAGCTGATGGTACATTTGCTAGATATATTTTTAATTTTTTTGGGGTTTCTGCAGGGTGCTCTGAATGCTTTAATCCATGGGACACTGTGGCAAAACAAAGCTGTTTAAAGTGCTCAACAGAGATCTGCCTGTTATTATTGTGATGTATTTATCACAAAACTGCAAATAAGATTGGTTCAGTTTTCATTCTGTCTGATGTGATTGTTCTCCCTTCTCTTTTTGGATTTTTACCACTCCCCTCCTCCCCCTCCCCAGCATATTTGGGTTCTCTTTACTCCTTGGTGTAATTTTAGGAGTATTTTTTATGGTTTATTCCAGCAGGTGGCTCTCAAGGCCCAGAATGTGGGAACCACTCCATGTACCTGACAGCTCTGAGGATTTGGGAGCATTTAGGGCATTATGTTCTTAAAACATTTATTCAATCTGAAAAACACTATGAAAAGTGGTAAATACCATAATCCCTTTGTGGAAAAAAAACTGCAAAAAGAAGCTGTAATCATTAAAAAATTATCATTAGACACACAGTGTGCTAAAAGTGCTTAAATACTACTTGGGTGTTAGAGAACAGGGCAATTACTGCAAGGGAGCTGCATCTGCTTCTCTGATTATTTAACTCTTCTGAAAAGTTATTTCTGGTCTTCAACTCCCCTTTTTCAAAAGTATTTGCACTTTCAGAAGACTCAGTAAGATTCAGCATTAAAAATGGGAAGAGATGTGAGATTTTATAATATTGCCATGTTCTCTCTTGTGCTCAAAATCATTATTTCATTTATCTTGTCTGTGTGATAAAATATGAAATTAAAAGTCAATATTTCAGTCAGTAAAATGAGCAAACATTTTTGTAAAAAGCTGAAAATCATTTCCAAAAATATTTTATATATATATAACTGTTGTCTGCTTTATTGAAATATATAAATACTCGTGAGTGAAGAAGGGACACAACTGGTGAACTTGCTGAAAAACATAAGCCAGTGCCTGACTGCCTGGAAGTAATGAAACCTTTTCCTCTGGAGAGGTTCCAGAGAAGTTTGGGAGTTCTGGAGCTGTGTGACACCAGCCAGGATCAGTCACTGAGCCAGGACTGGTCTCGTGCATCAGCTGCTGTTTGCTGGTTGATGTTTTCTGATCCAAAAAGAGCCAAATCAGTCACGGCATGAACTGGAGAAGGAATTACCCAGCATTTGTGGTGACCCTGGTGCAGGACAGGGCTTTGCAGGGGGTCACCACCCAGGGGTGCTGCTGGAGCAGCCAGAACTGCCCCAAACCATCCCGACATGGGGCAGCTTCTGCTGCTGCTGCTTTTGTGCCGTGTGGGACAGCCCAGCATGGCTCCAGGGGGACACTGGAGCATCACTGCAGCACAGCAGGGGCCCAGCAGGGACAGGAGCCCCAGAACTCTGGGGGCTGGGTTTGGGGGCAGCCAGCAGCTCTGCCAGTGCTGTGAACATGGCCAGCTGTGCTTTTGGAGCTGCAGCTGGAGAGTGCTGGCATTCCTGTCCCCAGGAGCTGCTGGGGCTCCCCAAATTCCTGTTTGCATTCCTGTCCCCAGGAGCTGCTGGGGCTCCCCAAATTCCTGTTGGCATTCCTGTCCCCAGGGAGCTGCTGGGGCTCCCCAAATTCCTGTTTGCATTCCTGTCCCCAGGAGCTGCTGGCTCCCAGGCCTGCCTCTGCTGGCTTCTCCAGGCTCTTGCCATGGCAAACCCCTGACACTTTCAATGGCTGAGCAGTTTCACATGAAAAAGGAGGAACTCAGAGCTCGCTCCTAAGGGCTCAGCTGGACAAGCCACCTCCTTTTGCCATGGTAATTTTCTAGGAGTTTATTCTGATCAATACTCTCTAAATTAGATACCAAACTATTCTGGCTGAATTTCCTGCTTTCATTCAAATCCAGGCTGTCTAGGAAAGAAATTTCTGGAATGCTGGGGTGGTAAAGACAGTCTTTAAAGCTAATTCCTGCATCAAATGAGAACTCAGTTTGAGTTACAGTGTATATTTCTTTTGTAGTCTCTGCTTGCTCTAAAGACCAAAATCAAATTGTTCCAAGTGACTTTTTTGGGAGAGAACTCCTGACAAGCTGCTCAGTTTGCTGCCAGGAGTGATCAGGCTGTTGTGCAGTGATTTCTTACAGCCCCACAAGCAGCCTGAGACACAGCAGGTCTGAATCCTTTCACCAGGTTCCTGAAGCCCTTGGAGTTTAGTGTGCAGCATCCATTTTTTACTGGGAGAGAAATTTCACAGGGAATTGACAAAATCTCAGCATGAAGGATGGGTAATCAGCAGCACAATGGGATGAAAGAAAACCCCTTAAAATACAGGAACAAGGAGCAGGTAACAGGAAATGGGACATGGCCTCATTCTAGCAGGGCTTTGAGACCTAAATTTGTCCATGAACTCTTCTAAAATAAATATCCCTTACAAAGCAAATGTGGAATTCATATCAGCTTTTGAAATCCTTTTATAAAGGTTCTGTCCCTTTGTATCCATGTTAGGGTGACTGACTCAGGTGTCTTCAGAGCTGATTTCCTTCCTCACCCCACTTTCCTCCCTGAGTCTTCCTGCTGATTTTCTGGATTTCAGTAATTTCTGTGGACCCTTTTATTCTTACCCTCTTGTGGCATTGCCTTGTAATTCTGTTAGCTCAGACTGATTTTAATTTACTTATTTTTAACTGTCAAAACACTAGTAAATGGACATTAATATCATATTCAAAACAAAACCTCTGAGAATATAAAGCTCAGAATCCAGGTGTGTTTGGTGGTGACTCAGGATCTTTGTCCCCCAGCTCCAAAGTGAAGTGAGTAATCTTAGCATGGAATATCATCTGATTAAAGACCAATTACTCTGAAAAATAATTGCCATCCGACAATAAAATAAAATAAAACTTCAACCTGGAAAAATCATTTAGATGTGGCACTTCTTATTTTAAGAAACCCAGAGAGGAGACTCCTGTTTCATCCTCTTAAGTAGGAAATGGCTCCAGGTTTCTGTTTCCAAGGTCACATTTCTCCCTCAGATTCCATCTCCTCCTCAGGGCTGCAAATAATCCTGGTTTACAGCTCTCCCTGGTTTACAGCCTCGTGCCCTGTGCTCATTCACCAGCTCCATTTCTCAGTTCTGCAGTTTAGTTGTAAAAATCACTGCAGCCTTGGCAAGGAGCTTTTCCTGTCTCTTTACTAATAAGATACAGATAAATTCAAATTCATCTCCAGACTATTTGGGGCACAGCCTGTTCCAGCAGCTCCAGGAACTCTCAGTACCTTAAAATACAAATCCTTGAAAAGCCATGTGCTTTATTCTTTGACTCTTCTCCTGCCCAAGGCAATTCTGGGTGACTCAGTCCATTTTATAAATAATTGACCTGTGTTCCAAAGTGTCCACGAGTTCATCCAGCCTGAGCAAGATTTCCTGGCCTTTCCCTCAAGGAATTATGGGATGCTCTGCTTCCAGCTCTGCTTCAGCTCCAGGAGGGTTCCTGGGAAGGTTCCTACCTTGGAGGGCAGAGCTTGACAGCACCTGAGCAAAGCACTGGATTTTAATGGTTGAGCTCCTACGTGGAATTTAATGGGAATTACAGCTGAATTGTAGGAACTGGCTTTATTTTCTCATTAGTTACCTTCAGATTTGGTCACAGTTAAACAGATCTTTCCATCTCAATGAGCATGCAAGGGTTGTAATAAAGTTTAGGGTTTCTCTCTCCATACATCCTGTTTACAGGTACTAAGTTTGAGGTTAACACTTGAAAAGGCATTTCCAAGAAAACAAAAGGCTTTCTGCAGCTTCTGGGTCATATTTTATATTGAAAACTAGGAAATAAACTCTCTTGAAAGCTAAGCAATAAAATCTGGGACAGAGTAACAAATTGAGTTGAATTTTTAAAGATTCTGATTATGTTTATGGTTTATTATAGTAAAGATGGATCTGCATTGGCACTGTACTTTTATAGACAAATTATTTTCTTGCTGCTGGTTTTACCCTCCTCCTCACCCATGTTCTCTCCTGCAGGTATCACAGGAAAAGATGACCTTACTGTGGGTGCAATAACAAGTGGAAGAGTGAATTTCTACCCCTGGACAATAGATAACAAATACTATTCTGCAGACATCCACCTCTGTGTGGTCCCAAACACATTCCACGTGACTGGAGAGATCGCTGAGGCTGTGCAGGCATTTGTGGTGTACTTTGACAGCACAACAGTAAGGCTCTTCTGCTTCTTTCTCCTGCCTTATCACACTGAGAACCATAAATCAGAATCTCCATCCATCCCCTTTAAGCTGTTCTATTCATTGGCAGAAGGTCAATATTAAATACTAAATATTAAATTTCCCCGCTAACAATAGCAGCAGTTCCCTTCTCTCTTACTGCTCTCCTCCAGCTGGAAGTGGGGTTTTCAGGAGTCATTATGCCACCATGGCAAATCCAGCTCACCATCTCCAGCTTTATTCCTAGCTGGTGCTGCTTCTTAAAGGCTCCTTTAGGACAGACGAAATTTAGGGAGCTAAACATCAAATTCAGGGCATTTCACCCAAAATTGTTTCTACTAAAGCAGCAGCAGTGAAAAGTTTTTTAGCAGAAACTAGAAAGGTTGAGATAAAAAAAAAAAAGCCTATTTCTTTATATAATTCAATTCTAATACTATTAAAAACTGAAGTATTTCAGGATGTATTCCAAAGAACACTTTTCTTTTCCCCTGTAGAAAACTGGACTGGAGAGTGTCTCTGAATGGCTTCCCCTGACAGAAGAGTGGCTGCCAGAAGTGATGATCCTGGTTTGTGACAGAGTGTCTGAGAATGGTAGGAGACCCAAAGAACTCCCATCCTCACTTAGAGCCATTAGCCTGCATTATAATTAACTTTCTAATTACATCAACAGTTGCCTCTCAGAGTCTGGGTGAGACTGGCCTGGAGGGCTCTGGGGAGCAGGAGCTGACACCTTCAGTGGGATGTGGTTAGAGCTCAATCAGAATTTTACCAGATTGCTCAGAGTCTGTTCTGTCCTGCCACTGCAGGGGAACTAAAAAGCATTCCTGCTGCTGGCTGTGCATGATCCTGCTGAAAAATGGGGAGGACTTGGTTGCTTAATTCCGTTTTTTGGACATTTGCACATTGAACACACACATTTGTTGTGGCTCTAGACAACAGCAGGCTGGGAGATGCAGGTGTGTCCCTGCAGCTTAATTCAGTGTCAAAGCCAGAGTTAACAGAAGCCTTCATTCACACCTACATTGTACCCTCTGCAAAACCATCTGATTCTGCTCCTCAGTTCCAAGGAGGAGTTTAGCTCTCTATTTTTGGAATCCACAGTGAATGGAGGATCCATGCCAGCTGCTACACATTCCCCATACACTCCAGAGCCAGCAAACAACTTTGAGGCAATAAAACACAGCTAAATATTCTGATAAATATACTGATGCTGGTCTCAAATGTGCTCCTTTAATACGTTTTTGTCTCCCAATTCAGGTGTAAGCAGACAGAAAGCTCAAGAATGGTGCATCAAGCATGGCTTTGAGCTGGTAGAGCTCAGCCCTGAGGAGCTGCCTGATGAGGATGGTAGGTCTGCTGCTTCTCTTGCCATTTTGGCAATGAAAAAGTGCCCCAAAAATACCTTCTAAATAAAGTTATGCCCCTTGCAATTGTAGATCTGCCACATGATTACAGCATGGAATGCTCCCAGTTGGTGGGGCTGAGTCTCAGCTATGAAAGGTCAGGAGGGGGAGGAGGTTATTTCCTCTGAGAAATTCCATTTGTCCCCTCCCAAATCCAGCTGCTGTTTATGCAGCACCTACGTAAAAATAATATCTGCTCCTTTTTCTGGCACTGCCCTAGGACTGTATTGATACATCAGAAGTTTATATTCCACTTGGAAAATCAATCTAAAGAAACATTTTTCTGCATGAGGCAGAAAAATTCTGGTTTTAAAAAGACTTGAAAACTATTTTATGCTGTCTTGGTACAAACAGTGATATTATAGGCTGAAAATGGCAGGTTGTTTAAAGCATTTCAGAGCAACAGGAGGTGTTACACAGGAAATAAACCAGTTTCAGAATCACTGGCTGCCCAATATTTATAACTTAAAAAAAAACAACAACCAGCAAGAAGAGTGGTGTTCCACTCTTGAAAAGTGACTGTGCATTTCCTGACAGCCTTACCAGCATCAGCCTTGTCTCCTCACTTCAGTGACACAAAAAAGCATTTACACCTTACCTCTCTGGAGTAAGATGAGAGAACTGCAGGCTGGAGAGGAATTAGTCACTAACATTTGCTCTATTTCAGGTTCTCCCAGCACATTGCAGTCACCAAAAATAATTCACTAGAAAATCCTCACTGGAACACATGCCACCCCTTTCCCCCCTTTAAAGACCTACTAAAATTGGATCTTGAGGAGCTGAGAAGTCTCCCTCTCTCCCCCCCATGCCTTTAAAAATGTTCCCCTTTTTTTTAGTCAAGGAGGGAGATTCACAGATTTAATTCAGAGAAACTGGGAAAATCGGAAGTGAAGACTTCTTAGACTAAACAAATACTAATTGCTTTAAAAATAGTAACCTTTAATCAAGTTCTTTTTCTGTTGAATAATTCTTGTAAAAAACAAGTTCTTTACCATTTATGGGAACAAGCCCTTTACCATTTATTGAATGGGAGTAATAACAACTCAGGATGTTAATTTTTGGAATATTGGGATACATGTTCTTTCCTAGCTGTTTAATCTGGTAGTTGATTCACTGTGACTCATGCAGAGGAGGAACTGTGTTCCTGTGAGTAACTTATTTACCCCCCAAACATTCTGGGTGAGGCACAAAAGGCACGACAGATGCTGTAAACACACTGGGCCAATCTCTGCTCAAAATTCTGACATTTCAGGCAGCTCATCTCAAATAAACTGGAACTTTTGTTTTGACTCATTGTCAGTTGTTTGCACAGTCAGGACAAGAGCTCTGAACTGAGGCTCTTGATAATGACTCTGATATCAAACCAAACAGCAGCACCACAGAGGGCAAAAAATCTGATTTCAGCCTTAAATGCATTTCTAAAGGCAGTTTCAATTACTGCACATGAGTCACTCGAGTTTGATTTGTAAACAAAAACATTTTTGTTTCCAAAGGATTGTTTGGGGCTTTTTTTCCCTTTGTCAACCTGCACAAACATGGGAAGCTGACTAAACTGAGGAAATGGGAAAACTGACTTGATCCAAAGTGGTGTCAAATCTATTCAGTAAATAAATGAAAATCTGAATAATGCTTTCCCTGGACTTTCAAGTTCCTGTAATTCCCAGGATTACTGGAACTTTTGGAGTCAGATATTGTGGGGACAGCTTTTCAATATTCCTTTCCATTTTTTACAGGTGTCACATCCTTTTTAAATGCTTGTCTCAAGTTCTTTACTTTTTAAAAGAAAGAAAAGCAATTCTGGTATCTATTTTCTAATGTATTTCTATACTATACAGCATTGTAAAAGATCTTGGGGTGAAAGAGTAAATTTCTTGTCTGTTGCTATAAAATTTATATTTCTACTATAAAGTATAATATACTTTTATGTTATATTATTATAGTTATTACAATTTACTATTTTATAATTTGTTGTTTATTAATATTTACAATTATAATATTATTCTATTTCTATTAAAGTATATTATACTTTTATAATATACTGTAAAGATGTTACTTAATGTAGGCCTCCTGCTAAATATGTAACAAAAAGAATTAGGTATCTGCAAAATGCTGAGCTCACAGTTCACTGTCCCTGGAAGCTGAGTCCAAGAAGTGAGGCATTCATTTAATTTACTTGGCCTCTCATCAATCAAAGGTGAAAAACGTGTGTTTTGTACCAGGAGCAGAATTTACAGTGATTGTGAGAAGCTGGGACAGGCCTTCAGCCCCACCTCTGGAGGCCTGTGGTGGTGTTGGGGCTGTTGGCAGGAGTTTGCAGAGTTCCTCTCTGTGTTTTGTGCAGACGATTTCCCCGAGTCCACCGGCGTGAAGCGCATCGTGCAGGCCCTCAACGCCAACGTCTGGTCCAACGTGCTCATGAAGGGGGGTAGGTGCCCTGGGGCTGGCCCTGGGCTCTGCAGGCTGGGGCAGCCCAAATGGAGCAGCTGGGTCAGTGCAGACTCACTCTGGCACCTTGCCCAGGGAGCAGGAGGGTGCAGGCTTTGCTTTCACCCTCCCTTGGTGTCCTGATGAGCTCACAGGCAGTGGGTGAGATTTATCACAGAGTCCTGGCATGGGTTGGGTTGGGAGGGACCTTAAAGCTCAGCTTGTCCTCTATCCCAGGCTGCTCCAAGCACACCCAGCCTGGCCTTGGACACTTCCACCCACAACTTCTCTGTGCCAGGGCCTCACCACCCTCACAGGAAAGGATTTCTGTGTAAAACTCCTGTTCCAGCACCTACTCCCTCTCTGCTTTAACTTGCACTCTACCACTAATTTGAGTTAAATATTCCATTAATGCTGCAGGTTGCAATGAAAACTCAAAGTTTGTTCCACCAAACTCTAGTAGGATATAGGTTGTAATTATCAGGTTTATCAGACTGATATATGATTCAGTGTAGAAGTAAAAGAATTGAATTCCACATTTGTTGTAGGGGATTGTTGGTTTGTTTTTTAAATTTTTGTGCTAGGGATGAGAATAGCAAGTGCAGAGATGAGATTTGGCAAAGGAGCCGTGCTAAACATTTAAGGGCTGGTTTTGCTACAGAAAATCCCACTTGAGTACATGGAGACCACAGAATTTTGTGACAACAGTGCAAAAAAAATGAGCAACACCAGATAATTTCCTGAGGTAGCTGATTATCAGGTAGGGTTAGAATTTTGGAAAAATCACTTCAGCCTTAGACTCATCAGAAAAGGAAATGCTGTGGTTACAAGGGTAGTTCCTTCCATTTAGTTGAAAACCTTTGATTACTTTTCTAATCACACAAACTGCTGCACAAAATGTAGGAAGATGAAACTCTAAAGGAGTGCTTGGCCTGGAATTTCTTGTTCACAAAGCTCATCCCACCACCCCTCTGCTCCCTGATGTCCCATTTCCCACTGCTGTGGCTTCTCCCTTCCTGCAGCAATTAACTGTGCAATGATTTGAAGCACTGAGAGGCAGCTGTTAATATCTGTGTCTGCAAGCTGCTTGCTGGGACTCAGTAAAACCAGGATGAGAATTATTAACCTCCATTTTTTAATGCAGCTTTTTGAGGATTTCTCATTCCCCATCAGAACTGAGGTGAAGGTGGGGTCTGATTCAGTGCAACCATTGCAGAGAACCAGGTAACCTTGGCAGATGGTGTCAGGTTATCTCACTTGTGCTAAAAATGGGTTTTTAACAACACATTTCCTGTATTTGGCAGATGCCACCTTACAGAACAGCAGAATTTAGTCACATGTTCAGCTCTTCACAGGGGGGGAAATTCCTGCACATCACTGGTGTGTTCTGTAAAGGTCAGACTCCTTGAAAAATCCTGATTTTCTCTGCACAGCACCAGCCCCACACAGCACTGCTGTACCACACAAACCCCTCAGGAAGTGAGCTATATTTGGAAGGTGTTGCAGCCTGACTGTGCCTTCAAAGGGAAATCGTTGAGCTCATTTTGCTTAAAATAAAACTTTTTACAACCTGTAACATATCTTTTGTTTTCAGCTTCCTCCAGATCCTAGAAACTGGCTGCCATGTAAATCCAACTTTAGCTTTTCCACTGAAAATGACTTGCAATTCCTGGCTAGTTGAGAACCATGCAGGGAAGAGTTATCAGAGACCTTAAGAGAGTTCCAGTAGTAAATGTGTAGTAGCAAATACTTATAGCACTGTTGGGTGTAGCCTTAATTCAACAGCATTGCCTTAATTCCAAAACCTGTTTCCACGAGAATTTAAATTTACAGACAGAGCAGGAGTAACTTTTTTCAAGCACAAACACCAAACTCATTACATTAACCCCAACACAATTCTTCTCAAGCTGCAGGTTTTTCACACACCTATTCATTAAAATTTTAAACTTCAGATTTTTGTCTCTCACCATTCAATGCATCATTCTCACACAGCTCCATCAAAAGAATTATTAA
The DNA here is from genome assembly GCA_013397555.1 of Urocynchramus pylzowi. Taxonomy (NCBI): domain Eukaryota; kingdom Metazoa; phylum Chordata; class Aves; order Passeriformes; family Fringillidae; genus Urocynchramus; species Urocynchramus pylzowi. The sequence continues at coordinate 135,983 of VZRH01007523.1, forward strand.
ATATAACACAGTTGAATTAGAAACAAGTTTACACCAAGTAACCGATCCCACGTGCTTTGTGAGTAAATAGAGCTGCATTATCTCTGCTCCAAGCCAAACAAGCTGTCTTACCTGGGAGTCTGCCAGGACAAATCCTTTCTGGAGCTGGTGTAAAGCTGGTTCTCCAGGCCTTGGAGCTCCCTTCACTCTCTGGAAGTTTTCTTGAGCAGGAGAATGTGAGAGATCCTCCAGGTAACTCATATCCCTCCCCACAGGGGTATTAAACTGCTGTTGCCTTCTCTGTCCCTGCAAGAGCCTCTGTGGCAAGAGGAGAAACCATTTCCAGCCCTCTGGAAGAGGCTGCTTGGCTTCTTTCCTGCTTAAATCCCACCTTGAGTGATGCCAGGTGAAGCTGCTTATCTCAGGTGGGGCCAGGAATGAGCCTGGCTCTAATCACAGCCAATTAACCTGATTTAGGGAGGCCATTTAAACAATTGTGAATTTTGCTGTGTTAATTCCAATTTTATGTGTAAGGATCACTGAGTGTCAGCTGGAGACAGACTGGAGGAATAATAATAGGTAAAGGCAGTGGAAAACACTTTGCTATGAAACAGCAATCTGGGAATGCTGAATCCATGTTCAGAGCATCATGAGTGATTCCTGTGGAACTACACAGAGCATGGAATCATGGAATGGTTTAGGTGGGAAGGGACCCTAAATCCCATCCCACTCCACCCCTGCAGGGACATCTCCCACTGCCCATAGTGCTGCAAGCCCTGTCCAGCCTGGCCTGGGGCACTTCCAGGGATCCAGGGGCAGCCACAGCTGCTCTGGGCTCCATCGTAGCCACTGACTCCTCCAATAAGTGGGATGAGCTAATTTTTGGCTTTCCTGCCTTAAGAACACTGTGTAAGGCATCACCCACTTCCTGAATTGCACCCAGAAGTTGAAATAACTTCTACATCCAATAAAAGGAGTTTATAGGAAGGCTTTTCCAAGGGTGTGCCTGCAACCAAGTGTTGTGTCTGCCTCCTCCCTAAACACAGATCCAGGGACAAATAGCTGCTGTTCAGAGATCCCTGCTGCACACTCCAGGTTTTTCAGAAAGGGATGACATTTGTAATAACTCTGGCTGAGGTTCTGCAGGGTTGGAGGAGGGGGACACCTTCCACTATCCTTTTTCTGTGCAGGACAAACTCTAATCCCAGCTATGAACGAGGGCCATGATTAGATCACTGCATCCACCCCTCTGCCAGTGTGGGAATGTTCTCTCTCCAGGACATTCTGCACTGCAGTGTCCAGCCTCGCTTGAGGTGACTCAGAAATTGGCTCCATGTTCATCTTCACAGCTTGCCCAAAGCCAGCTCTCTGTTCAGCCCATGAAACCTGGGGAAGCTGCTTTGCTTTGGGATGCAAATCCCAAACTTTTATCCTCCAGTTCCTGTTCGTTGACCTGCTGGACTTCACTGGCAGCTGAATGTTTTCCAGGGAGTTCATTCAGCTCCACTGATTCCCTTCTTCCCCCCTTTGGCCAGGCTCTGTTAAAGCAGCAAAAGGGATAAAGCAGAGCCAGTGGTCCCAAATACCTGCCAGGGGTGGGGCAGAACAGATCAGCTGCAGGAGCAGGGAACAGGGCTCAGGAATTCTCTCATGGAGATGTGTTTGTGTGAGTGCTGGACAGGCCCAGTTACACATCCTACCCCTCAGAATGAGAGTCTGGAGAAAAGGCAAGGGAATTTGGACAGGGCATCCAAATGACATCACCTCAACAGTTGAGTCTAGAGCTTAGTCATGAGTGTAATAATTTAGAACATACCTCTTCTAAAAAGTAACATTAAATCTTTCTTTTGGCAGAAGTCATTGTTTCCTGGCTATTTCTGTTACAATAACTTCACATTATTTCAGTTTTAGTTGACTAAAATACAAAGGTTTGCAGAAAAATCCCTGAGTGCCTTGTGTAACTGCAAATATTTATTACTCAGTGCAAGGCCAGTTTGTATTGAGTAGTAAACTGACTTAAAAAAACCTGACTTAGTAAAAAACACCTCATCATATCACCCATTATGCACATATTTTTATATAAAACAGGTTTAGAAATACAGCCAGTTTAAATTAAAAATACTGCACCGCATTTATTATCTTAGATGACTGTTCAGGTTTGAAATCACTTTTTAGGCTGGGTTTTAAAACAGCATTAACATACACCCTAGGCCAGCAGTGGAGAGAGCCCAGAGCACCTTGCAGTAAGAAGAAACCCTGGATTTGATGGATGAATCCACCCAGGAATTCTGAATTAGATATTTAACAATTTTCTTTGCCATTATGGTCGTGCTCAGCCTGTTCAGACAATGTGTGAGCAAAGGCTCTCGTTGCCTTTCCTGAATCCAACCTCAGGCTCAGGGCTGCTTCCCATGGAGGTTAAACCTGGGCACCAGGAACAGCAAATCCTGCTTCTGGATTTTCCAGCTGCCTCGTTTGGAATTTACCAGCTCAGATCCCAACGGAGCAGATGCTTCCAACAAGCTTTAAAAAGACCCCACATCTCCTGTGGCTCACACCTCTCTTCCCTGGGGGGAATATTTAGCAGCAAACAGTGCAGACACAGTTTAAAGCTTAGAGATGATGAGGAATTTCTGCTTAAAATCTGTTTTCAAGTACACTGGCAGAGTTTTCCATGGTGCTGTGAAATACTCCCTCTCCCACCTGGCCAGCCCCAGTATTTGCAGTAATTTTGCACTTTGTGCTTTGTTTGCAGACAGGACCCAGGGCTTTGGTCTCCTCAGCACCTTGGCAGGAGCAAACAGGAGCCGTGGCTGTGCAGAGACCCCGGAGACAGAAGTAAACAGTAATTCCAGTAATTCCTGGTTCCTGCTCTGCTCAGGCCCTGCCTTCACCCTGGGGGGTGGCTGGGACCTCCCCTTGTGCCACAGAGCCAAAGGAGAGAGCACTAAAAGCTCTGTTCAGGATGGGTTTGATTATATCCTGATTATCCCCTTTGGGGCAGAACAAAACCTGTCATTTCGTGGTGTTATTGGGAAACACCCCAGGAAATCCATGCTGAAATCCCTTCATGCAGCACCAATTCCCAGGGCTGCAGAATTCCTGGGCTTTTCATGGCCCAGGTTTTGCAGAAGCACTTTGAGATAAAGTGCAAGGTTTTGAAGGCAAAGCAGGGAGCACCTGATTTGCTGCTGATGTTTTTTCATGCATTACTGGATACTGAAATATCTTTGTTTCCTGACAGTCCAACCCATCCCCAGGAGACAGGGAAGAATCCCAGTCAGGTGGTGGAGAGGATGGAGCTGGCACAAACAGCCTGGAGCCCGACAGTGCTGCAGGTGAGCTCAGCACACCTGGCAGGGGTGGGCCCACAGAGGCACTGCCAGAGCCAGGGGGGCCTTCAATCACTGCAGCATCCAGGAGATGGGAATTACCAGCTGTGGGTGGGACCTGGATGTTTGAGGTGGCCTCAGCACAGCTCAGCTTGGATTCACTCTGTGGCTGTTTCTGGACAGATCATTCTGGAATCAGCAAAAAATCTTAAATACTGGATGAGCTCACATGTAATGTAGCACAGAATCATGGAATCTGGAATATTTTGGGTTAGAAGAGAACTAAAATTTCATCCCATCCCAGCCCCTGCCATGGGCAGGGACACCTTCCACTATCCCAGGCTGCTCCAAGCCCTGTCCAGCCTGGCCTGGGACAGTTCCAGGGATCAGGGGCAGCCACAGCTTCTCTGGGCACCTGTGCCAGGGCCTGCCCACCCTGCCAGGGAAGGATTCCTTCCATAAAATTAATCAAAATTACAATCACCATTGTAACAATGCCATGATTTGTCTGTATGAGCAATCACTAAATTGTTTCTTTCTCTCCTATGACATTGGAATTTGCAAATGGGATCTGCAGCTGTTAAAATCCTGGTTTTCTGCTGAGAAACCAGAATCATTTCTCTTCAACCAAGCTGTATTTCAGATCCCATGCTGGATATGGACATCCAGGAGCTGGCCAGCCTGACCACGAGGGATGGGGACCTGGAGAACTTCGAAAGGCTCTTCTCAAAGCTGAAAGAAATGAAAGGTAACTCACCAGGAGAGATGGACCTGAGCTCTGGCACCTCCTGCAGGGGCTCAGAGAGAGACAGGAGTGAGTTGGGAAGCTGTGAAATTCCTCTTCTCCCACCTCAAGTCCTTTAGAAGTAGCTGCTCTTTCCATTCATTTGCCCTTCATCTTGGTAATGCTCTTGAAAGCACCAGGTGTTGCACTGGGAATTCCCAAATGCAGGTGCAGGAGGTGCTCTGGAGTTCCCAAATCCAGGGCAGGAGGTGCTCTGGGAATTCCCAAATGCAGGTGCAGGAGGTGCTCTGGAGTTCCCAAATGCAGGGCAGGAGGTGCTCTGGGAATTCCCAAATGCAGGGCAGGAGCTCACTGCTCACTCCTGAGCTTCACAGCCCCAATCCTCTCGTTCCCCACAGACAAAGCTGCCACGCTGCCTCACGAGCAGAGGAAGCTGCACGCAGAGAAGGTGAGCCTTGGGAATTGGGGTGGGAATCAATAAAATGGGTGTTTTCTTTCCAAGCCACAGTTCCTGCTCCTGCAGAGTTCCTGGATTAAGAGTAGTGAGAACAAACCACACAGTCCTAGGGAAGACTAGTCAGGTATCTCCCAAAAACTGAATAATGTGGAAGTTTGAAATACCAGAAAAGCATAAAATCCTGGAATGGTTTGTGTTGGAAGGGACCCTAAAGATCATCTCATTCCACCCCACTGCCATAAAAAAAGACTTTCCCCTGTCTGAATTCTGAGCTGAAAGCCTTGCAGTCACTGGGAGTGCTGGCCAGCTTCCACAAGCCAATGGAAAAGTGTGGATCTCCTGGAAAATTTAATGATGCCTTAAATAGCACAGGTTTTGTATCACAGGTGCCTCCCATGACCCGAACCATCGCCTCTGTGCTGCTGAAATTCCTTCACCTCACACAGGATGTGTTGCACTTACACACCTGGGTGCCAGATTTAGCTCCTGCTCAGTTCCTACTCTTGGGATGGGAAAGACAAAATCTTCAGTCATTTGATGGGAATTTTCTCCCTTTCCCATCTTTTTTGCCATTGTAGGTGGCCAAAGCCTTCTGGATGGCGATTGGAGGAGACAGGGATGAGATTGAAGGTCTCTCCTCAGATGAAGAAAACTGAATTCCTCTGTAGCTGGAAGTGCCAGAGCAATCCTGAGGGAATGATCCTTCCCTGAATTAGTGTTCATTGCCAAAATCCCCATTTAGCTGTAGCTGCTCCCCTTGGTGACAGCATTCCCCATGGTCCACATTCCACAACATCTCCTGGCTCCAGAGGCTTTGTGTGACTGTCCTGTCTCCTCTCCCAGGGGACATTGGAAGGTGACACGTGTGTGGTTCAAGGAAACAATGATGAGTTTACATTTTTCAAATGAACATTTTTATGGTTTCCTCTCTGGGGTTTAAATAAACAAATGTGCTCCCAGTTATCTCTGCACAGAGGGCAGGGGCTTGGGAAGTGACTCCTGGATTCCAAACTCCATTTCCCAGCTGTCGGGCTCTTGGATGGTTTCATGGAGCTTTTCCCAGTCCAGACTGGATTTGGCTGAGCCATGAGGAGGAGGTTGCTGAGCCTGCCCGTGGGGGATGCTGTGCCAGGGCTGGGAGCTCCGTGCTGCCGAGTGCCAAAGCCGTCGCACGTGGCCCCGGGCTCGCCTTCTGTTTGGATTGTGCCTGTGTAAGGATGGGGGCCTTCCCTGGCATGTCAGGTGTTGTTTCCACACTCCCTGCATTCCCAATGAAATGCCAGATTGCTGCTGCTGCTGCTGCAGGGCTGGAATTCCCTGCCCAAACCTCGTGCAAGGCCTGGCAGAATGCACAGAGCTGCTCTGGGGAGCTCTGTCCTCAGTGCCCAGCGCTGGGATCCCAAACCCCTCGGTGCCCCTGGATGTGCTTGGGGCCCACACTCCTGTGTGTCCACCAGGCACGGGGCTCAGCAGGAATTCCCTTTGCCTGGATGGAGTCCCCATCACTTGCACAGCAGCACAGGGCACAGAGCCTCTGGAATGATGGGCATGGATGGAAGGTGGAGCCTGGTGGGGAGCGAGAGGAGAAAGGGGAGATGCCACCCTGGCTCCTCTGTGCAGGCACAGACAGTGGATCCCTGGGAAGAGGATCCATATGGAAGAGTCTGGCCCCAAGAACTTTTCCTTATCCATCTGAAAATCCAGCCTGTTAAGCACCCTCAGTTAGGAAGTTCAAATGAACTTTTCCAATGTCCCCTGAATTGCCAGGTCCCAGGCCATGGGTTTGCCATCGATTCTTGGATGGCTTCACATTCTGCAGGCACTTCCACAGTGCTCCTTGAATTCCCTTTTTAATGATGAAGCAAAGGTGAATGTAAATCATCAGTTTCTTGGAATGCTGTGAATCATTTCCTGGGTTGAAACTGCAGCGTTTAAGGAGAGGAACTGCAGCCTCATTGGCAGTTTGGGAAGTGTTTCTCAGCTGAAGCCTGAGCAGGAGCTCCCCCATGGTGAAACACCTGCTTTGGGAAGAATTCTGGAATGTGACACATCCAAGGGAACACCTGCCAGGGACACCTTCCCAAGCACTGCTGGGCCTTGCTGGGACTGCACCTTGTCCTGTTCCCCCCGTCTTTCTCCAGCACAGAGAATGTGACACAGAGCTGCAGGTGGCTCATTCCCAGCAGGGAATGGTTTCCTTCTTGGCAGCTGAAGATTCTTTCTGCCCTTTCTAAATCTTTGTTGTGCAATGGTGATGAATGGCCAAAGTGCCAAGGGAATGGAGTGGAGGCAGCGAAGAAAAAAAGGACTTGGACTTCACAAACCCATTCTTTAGACATGTGACAGAGATGGGACTTTTTAAATTTAATGAGATCGTATCAGTTAAAACCCGGTGCTTCGCTGCCTTTTTATGAGGTAGCAGCAGCTCATTCCCATACTCAGAACTCTTTTAAACATGATTTATTGTAAATAGGGGTCTTGTCTGTAGGGGCACAAATCATGGAGGCAGGAAGTGTGGCTGGAGACACTGGGAAATAATGTAATGATCCTTTGAGGTTGCTGTGTTGTGGTTTAAAATCAAGGTTTACTTTGCTGGTGGTTATTTTTTTTTTGTGGGTTGTTTGGGGTTTTTCTGAAGAGACCCTTTGGTTTTGGCTACAGAATTTCTTCACAAAATAAGAAGTTACAGAAACGAATAAAAGGGGCATTAGCGGAAAAGCAGAGTTGTGTCTGTCACTCAGTTTCTCTTTGTGCAGCAACAGAAGAATTCCCAGTTGGTTCCACAGAATCCCAGAGTGGTTTGGGTTGGAAGTGCCCTTAAAGGCCCCCAGTCCCAGCCTGCCACGGGCAGGGACAGCCCCAGGTTTGACACCCGTGTCCCAGTTCCAGAGCTGGTTGCTGCTGCAGCATTCCCAGCCCCGGGCTGGCATTCCCAGCTCTGGGATGGCAAAGACTTCCCTGCCACTGACCCAGCCCTGGCACCAGCTTTGGCCTGAAGCACACGTTCCAGGCCGTGGCACTTCACTCTTTATTTGGCTGAGGTTTGGGGTTTTCAGTTCCTCCCGCTGCCCGTGTCCAGCGGCAGGATGGGGACAGGAGCCCAGGTGACAGCCGGCAGAGCCCCCGCTCCGCACGGCCTCTGCAGCCTGCCCGAGTTCCGGCAAGCCCAGCACAAAGCCTGGACGAGACCCTTCATTACCACATGGCTGGAAACCCGAGTGGAAAAAGCGTTCTCGTAAATCCCGTCAGGAAAAACAGCCCAAAAGCAGAGAATTCCAGTGAAACCCTCAGGGGGCCGCGAGGAGTTCACGGCACGGATCGGATCGCGGTGTGCCTTGGCGCCTTCCCGGGGCTCTCCAGAGTGCCTGCCCCGGGGCCACGGAATGCCAGGGATCTGTCACTGTCCCCGGGATGGGGACAGGACAGCTCCTGCCCTGCCCGCCCGCATCCGTGGGCTGCTGAATTCTGCCCCGGGCAGTGGCAGCGCAGCCCGGGGGGTAATCAGGAAAACTCTCCCACCAGGAGCACAGTGCAGCCATGGACCTGGAATCGCTGCTCCTCAAGGGTTTTCTCCAGGGCTGGACTCGAGTCTGCAGCTCCTCCATGGAGACACGGCAGCAATTCGGGGTCTGCTCATGACAGGACACTGCAGGCTGAGCAGTGAATGCTCCTCTGCAGCTCCTGCTCTCCTGAGCTGATAACGGAGCTCCCCGGTTCCCTACAGTGGAATTCCAGTGGCCCTTTGAATCCGTGAATACTCAACTGTGTCTGACTTCTCCAGCAACTGGAGAACAGTAAATCCTTGGAGCACAGCACTCCACTTCTACTCACCCTGAGTCCCATTAGTTAAAAGAACTAAATGCAATTTTTAGATTTTTTTTTTTTTATATTTGGCTTTAAATTCTTGAACAAAACTGTCCCAGCTGTAAAAAGAACGAGGGTCTTACCTGTCACTGAGCTCTTGTGTGCTTTACTGGGAGCGACCTTCACTGCACAAACCTAAGGGTGCTGCTGTGCCCCAGCTGTCATGGCAACACCCAAACTGTCAATCTGTGTCCTCAAATACATTCCTCCAAGAGCCTGATTTGCTCACGAGCCTCAGTTTTCAAATCAAAGTTTATTAAAATGTCAAAAACAGACCTTACAGTTCCACATGGAAAGGGAGGGCGTACATGGGACAGGCCTGGAGTAACAAAGGCAGGAATGCTGCAGGGGAGGGCAGGGGTGGCACAGCTGGGCAGGATGGGCAGCCAGGGAGGAGCTCACTCAGCTCCTGTGGCTCCATCCACGACAGGGCCGGGCGGACAAACGGCTTCCATTTGTTCCCAGGCACAGCACTGGGGGAACACGGCTGGTCTGAGGGGCACAGGAGGAGCCTGCCAGGTCTGAGGGGCACAGGAGGAGCCTGCCAGGTCTGAGGGGCACAGGAGGAGCCTGCCAGGTCTGAGGGGCACAGGAGGAGCCTGCCAGGTCTGAGGGGCAGAGCAGGACCTGGCCAGGTCTGAGGGGCAGAGCAGGACCCAGGCAGCTCCAGGAGGGGCAGAGCAGGACCCAAGCAGCTCTGCAGGAACAGGTTTTGGTTTTTAAAGCCCCATCAAGCCCCGAGGAGCACCAAGGGCTCATCTGGGGCCCTGACCTGGTGCAGCAGCAGCACTGTGGCTCCCAAGGGCCTGGGGGACTTTGCGCTCAGCTCTGTTCTCACATCACAAACTCCTCATTTCCAGCAATCATCAGCAAGGAGCAGATGGAAGATTTAATACTCTGAGTCCTTAAACGCTCCTTCTGCTAAAAATTAAATATTGGATTCATCTGAATATTCCAGAAAGACACATAAATACAAAAGCAGGTACATAGTAAAAAACACTGAACTTCTCAAGCACACTGCTCGGGCCACCACTGAGAGGGCCTGGTTCTCATCCCAGCTTAGCACAGCCACGAAATTCCATCCTCCTGCCCCTCAGAGAACCAGGAGAGCTCTGGATGCCGTGGATGTGGCTGAAGTCCTTCCCTGGGCTGGGTAATTCCTGCTTTTCCAGTCGGGAAGCAGCTCAAGGCACAGGTGCCACCACTGGCTGCTTGAGATGAGTCCTGAACATCCTTCACCCTGCAGAGCATCCTGCAGGGTTCAACCACGCTGATGCAAGGGGGAGGAAACTGTGAGTAACTCAGTTACTTTTTAACTGAGTTACTCAGTGAGTAACTCAGCCTTTTCCTGGCACACAGGGGCAGCCAGAGCTCCAGGGAAATGCCTTACGATGGGATTTCTCCATCTTTGTGCAGATGCACACTGATTGCTGGAGATTAAGTCAAATGGACAGCACTGGATTACTCCTAAGACAAGCTTAACACAAAATGCAACCTGCAATTCAATACATTAACAATAAACAGATCACCACAGCCTGGGAAAGCACAGGGTGTCCTCTGCCAGCAGCCAGGCCCTGCTGTGCAGCCACACCAAGGGAAGAGTCAAAGGTCCTGCTACTGACTGGAGGAACAAACCCGGGTGAAATCCTGGTGAGACCAGCCCAGCCTGCCATGAACTGAGAGGATATTCCAGCCTGGAGCTGCAATCTGAGCCAGGGCAGGCTGCTCCCATCCCTTTGAGCTCCACACCAAAGCTGCTTTAATCAAGTTCTAGGAGAAATGAAACAAAGCCTCCCGTGCCCTCAGGGCCCCGCTGCCTCCAGCAATCCCAGCCCAATCCCTGCTCCCCGGCCTTGGTGGCCACAGGAATGGGAATTCACCTCCATCTGCAGCCACTGCAAGTGTGACCATCCAGGGCAGCGTGGGCACAACATCCCCGGGCTCAGCCCCAGCCCAGCCCCATCCCCATCCCCTGCTCTGCCCAGGGCTCTGCTGGGCTCCCCAAGGTGACTCCAGAACCCACAGAGCTTTCATCAATCAGGGAGCAGCAAACAAAGGGGAGAGAAGAAATTAATGCTGGAGTGGAGATAATCTCCCCTTTATCTCACTGCACTGCTGGGCCAGCTCACATTTTCCACTGCTAGTCATTTCACTTAAGGGATGATGAGGGGAGATTAACCAAAGTTTTTATGCATCATCTGAATCCTGGGTTTCAAAAGGCCTCAATTAATAATGGTCAGCAATTAATTATCCTTTAGCAAGGGGCTGTAGCTCGGGTTCCCAGCAGAAATCCAGGTTGGCTGAGGAGGTGACTCCGTGTGCAAATTTCATATTAAAGTTGGGATTTATTCCCAGTCGTGGCCTCTGGATCAGGTGGGCTCCTGCTCACACCATCACCTGTAATCCCTGCCTCTGGCATTTCAGATGTCATTTTTGTGGTTAATGCAGGAGGCACCAGAGTCCAATTTCCTCTGTGATTATGAGGACAACAACAACAACATTTGTCACCAAAATAAGCAAATAAGACACTCATGGAGGAAACCCAGGGCCATTTTACAGAGCACATTCCCCCCTCCCCCTCATTTAAACAGCCAAAAGTCAAATATTTCTACAAAATTCAGGATAAATTTTTCTTTGCAGCCATGTTAGAAACCTGAATCTGAACCAGTGCTGAACCAATCCATGGTGACAACAGACCTGCTTTGTAAATGGCCCCAAAAAATCCTCTTTTATACAGATCTCTTCTTGGCCCAGTCTGTGCAGGCAGAGGTGTAACTGAGATCAGACCCACTGTAAAATTTAACAAATCAAACACCCTAAAAGCCTCCAGTGCTGCTTCTGCTGTGCTGCACAGAACAGCTCCAGTCCAGACTCAGCCAGAGGATATCCCAAAGTCCTGTGTCACTGAGAGTCCTCCTGACATTGCAGATGTTTAAACAAGGCAATTCCTTGTTTCTGGAAGGGAACTCCCCAGACCATCCCTTCATCTGCATTCAAGCAGCAGCAGTGGCCTCTGGCATCTGTTCTGGTGGCACTGGGTCCCCTCAGCTCCAGGAGTGGTGGGGTTTGGCAGAGCAGGAGAGGCTGGCAGAGGTCTGGGAGGAGCATGGGAATTCCTGGTGGGTGTTTGAGCCAGTCAGTGCCCCCAGTGGATCAGGGCATTCCCACAGAGGTTTGCAGGACTAAAGCTTTATCAAAACCATCCTCAAGTCCATCCCAGTCAGTCCTTCCCACAGGCACATCCAGCTTGTTTGTCTTTCATAGATAAAAAACAAGAAAAAAAAGAGATTTCCATAGGAAACTGATTATCACTTTCTCCCCTCCCCCTCTAATATTTTGGCACAAATGCATAAGATATTCACTGCAGATATAAAGAAACAGATAATTGGACAGCACTGACAAAGTTATGAGACTTATTTGGCAAATGTGAACCATAAAAACAAGTGCTAAGGGGTTTTTTCCAGTTGTGGAAGTTGTTTGCCACGACAGTTGCTGCAGGGATAAAAAATATTAAACAGTCTCGAGCATGTATGTTTAAAATGAACATTTTATAATACACGTAAATACACACTCTCCCAATTTCTCCAGGCAAAAACACATCTTAGAGCATTTTCATCAGCTGGAACAGTTTCACACAGAGGGCTGGCTGTGTCTGAGATGTCCTGGCTGCTGCATGTGACAGCACAGGATCCCCCTCCAGGGGTGCTCCACAGCCAGGCCTGGACATTCCATCCCTGCTCCACCTGGACACGGAGCCCCTTGGCCTTTGGAGAGGCAGAGAGTGGGAAAACACAGCCCAGACCTGCTGCAGTGAATGCAGACAGACTGCAGAGAACTGAGCTTGAGCTGCTCCAGGCAGGGTCCCCACGGGACAATTCTCCCTCTGGGAGCAGCTCCAGTCAAAAATTGCTGCAGCCAACACCACAAAGAGCCTCAAACTGGGCTTTTGCTCCACGTGAATCCAGGCTGATCCATGAGGGCATCACCCCTGGGGCACCAGGCAAGGCTCTGCCTCCTTGCTGCAGGTCCAGTGTGGGAAATTCCTTCCTTTTTGGAACATTCCTGGGGGAATTCCTTCTTTTGGGTGTTTGAAATGCCTCCTTCCCCCCTGATGCTGCAGTACCCGGTGTGGATCAGGTGGGTGGTGAAGGAATGCACGAACAGGAGCCATCCCAGAGCCCCACAGGCTCTGGTGTTCCCATCCTGGAGTCCCACAGGCTCTGGTGTTCCCATCCTGGAGCCCCACAGGCTCTGGTGTTCCTGGGATGCTGCAGAAGCCTGGAGTTGTGTGAGGGAAGGGAAAGTTTCCTGGGAGCTGGGATGGCTCCTGTGCCACACACAGCCTGGAGGCAGGTGAGCACTGCCTGCTCTCCACTGAAACAACATCCAGCTCTTCATCCTCACCAATTCCAGCTCCAAGTTCCAACTGCAGTGGCCCCAGGGCATCCCGACCAAAGTGCCGACAGTTTCAGTGGAAGTGGCTTAAATGGGTATTTAAAAACAACAACAAAACAAAGAAATCCCACTTCTTTTTGTTTTTGAAGCAGATTTTTTTCTCATCGCTTGATTAACTGGGGAGTTGTTTACTATGCCTTTGCTAAGGGTGCTGCAGAGTCTCTGTTCCCCCAGGGGCCCCAGGAGGGCTTTCCTTAGGAGACGCTGGAGCAGCGGATGCTGGGGGAGCCCATCTGTGTGAGGACCTTGTCCAGCCACTGCAAGGGCCCGTTGAGGTGCAGCTCGATCCAGCAGGGAGTGCTGGTCACAGTCTGCCTCCTGCCAGGGGGAAGAGCACACAACACCAGTGTGACCCACAGAGCTCCACAAAGAAAAGGTTTCCCAGCTCCTGAGCTGCCTGCACACCCACCCTGGCCAAAGGAATGCTCTCCTCTGCAACAGCCTCCGGCCTGCGCCGCTGATTTCTATTAAAAACCCACCTTGTCCCTTCATATCTGTTATGATCCCACAGGAGCAACTTGCTATTTACTGCTCAGATTCCTGGGAACAGGCAGCTGACTCCCTGAAGGGAAAGGAAGGTTTTGATCTAAGCAAAACCCATTTTTCCTTTGCAGACCTTTCCTAGTTAGACAGCAAGTCCGTGTTCACCAAATACGTTCAGCTTCCCTATGCACAAGACAAGGATATTCACTTTTTATTGCACCCTTGGGTTTTAGGAGAATGTGGAAGTGCTGGGAAGAGCTCACCCCAAGCCCTGCAGATCCTTCCTGCATCCATGGGCCCTGCTGGGCCAGAGCTCACCTGCTCTGACCTTCCCCTGCACAAATCCCTGTTCCCCTCCTCTGTTGCTCTCCCTGAGCCCAGACCCCACGGGTATCTCCAGAAGGCAAAGCACAGGGATGGGGAGGAAAAGAAGGAAAGAGAGACCAAGACATGGAGCCAGGGGCTCTCCCTCCTCTGCTGAGGCATGGCTGAGGTCTTGTTCCAGGCAGGGACAACTGCTGTGAAGGAGGGAGATTAAAAAGCAGCCTCACTTAACACCCTCACTTCCCACAGAAGCTGTCCTTGGAATCTGGTGATGGGAGGGAGAACCTGAAATCTGTGAGACCCAGGGACAACCAGGGGTGAAATGGGAACCCTGTGCTTGGGGGGCTGCCCTGAGCTCCCACCACCATCCCTGTCCCCATCCACCACAGGCTGCTCATGGAATTGGCTTCTCCCCTTTCCCTGCACCAAATCCCTGGCACAGAGGAGCACTAAACACCCCCATCCAGGCTGCCCAAGGGTGAACCAGGAACCAGGGAACATCTCCATCTCAGGAGAGGCAGGACAGGACGGGAGAGCAGCCCCGGTGCCCCTGACTTTCCTTAAGTCAGGCTGGTCTGCAGCTCGTTAGGGCCTGGCTGGGAGCCAGCCCTGAGCTGCTCTGGCCCCAGCTCAGGACGATTTCAAAACAAAATGGACTCCAAACATCTGGAGAAAAGAAGAAAGTGGCAGAGCAACGTGCAGGGCCGGGCTCCAGCTGGTCCTGAGGCCTCTCCCCCTCCTGCAGCAGAGCAGCCCCGGAACGGCAGCGACCCCACGGAGCTTCGAGTAAGGCCACAGCTTTAAAGGGTGCAGAGTCAAATATCTCCACTTCACTCTGGGCTTCAATCCTCACCAGCTTTCCCTCTCAGAAAACAACACCCATTTTCCACCCAATTTCATTTCCCCTGCTTGTACCACCCATCCCTGATTGCTCTCCCTTGGATGTTTGCTCACCAGTGGGGTGACAGAGCAAAACCATGGAACACTCTGCTCCCACAGCATCTCCAGAGTCCTTGTGGGGTCAGAGTGACCACACCATCCATCCCACACACCAGACCTCCTGCATCTCACTAGTCACTGGGAAAAACAGCGATCCTGCTGCTCTCACATTCTCCCACTTGCCCTATGGCAAGCCCTAAGGAAAGGATCAGGAGACTTAACTATATATAATATATAATTTATATACTATATAATTTTAATTATGATTTTGTAGCAACTCTCACGGTTTTTTCAAATAGAATTTTTTCAAGCCAATTTGCTTTTATTTTAATCCCATTAGTACCTAATAAATGAAGCATTAAATTTACACCAAGGGAAACACTCACATTCACACTGTACTTCCACAAGGACATGGAGGGACAGGACACAGGGAATGGATCCCACTGGCAGAGGACAGGGTTAGATGGGATATTGGGAAGGAATTCCTGTGAGGCTGGGAAGGCCTGGCACAGGGTGCCCAGAGAAGCTGGGGCTGCCCCTGCATCCCTGGCAGTGTCCAAGGCCATGCTGGAGCAACCTGGGACAGTGGAACTGTTCATGGCAGGGGTGGCACTGGATGGGCTTTAAGGTCCTTTCCAAACCAAACCATTCCAGGATTCTATAATCCTGTCTTGACAGAAGTGCAGTCTTAAGACACTAAACCTACCCAAAACATATCTAATTTTAAGAAAAAAAATGTTGCATTTCCTGCATGGACCATGTGGATTTATCTGTGTGCTCCAGGTAAAGCTCTTGGTTCCTACCACACTTGGCCTTCCAGGTGTATCCCACAAAGAGACCAGACCAACCCATTCCCAAGAGCTACAGCCTATCCATGCTCCTGAACAGACACTGGGCTGACTCCCCTTTTCCAAAAATCAGTGACAGCTCAGCAGGGCTCTCCCAGGCAGGAGCTGGGGATGGCAAGAACACACCCCGGGTGATCCCCAAGCCATTCCCAGAGCCACAACCCGTCCATGCTCCTGAACAGGCTGACTCCCCCTTTCCAAAGGGGAGTGACAGCTCAGCAGGGCTCTCCCAGCTGGGAGCTGAGGCTGGCAGGAACAGACCCAGCGTGATCCCCAACCCATCCCCAGAGCCACAAGCCATCCATGCTCCTGAACAGTTTGACTCCCCCCTCCAAAAATCAGTGACAGCTCAGCAGGGCTCTCCCAGCTGGGAGCTGAGGCTGGCAGGAACAGACCCAGCGTGATCCCCAACCCATCCCCAGAGCCACAAGCCATCCATGCTCCTGAACAGTTTGACTCCCCCCTCCAAAAATCAGTGACAGCTCAGCAGGGCTCTCCCAGGCGGGAGCTGAGGGGTGTCAGGAGCAGCCCTGGGATGATCCCCAGCCCATTCCCAGAGGCACAAGCCCAGGAGAGACCCCGGGCTGACTCCCCCCTCCACGGAGCAGTGACAGCTCAGCAGGGCTGTCCCTGGGCAGCAGCAGCAGCAGCAGCAGCAGCAGCAGCAGCAGTGCAGGCTGCCCCACCTGTACTCGGCGCCCCAGCCCTTGACGAAGCTCATGCGGATGGTGCACATGCGGGTCAGCTGGTACACGGCCTCGAAGCCCTGGTTCACCGACTGCGCCAGCAGCGCTGCGAACTCCTGGTTGTTGAAGATCTTCAGGTTACAGCCTGGGGAAAGGACACGGCAAGGACAAGGCATTGGCTTGATGGGATTGAGAAGTGTGGCTTTTTCACAGAATTCCAGGCTGCTTTCCCATGTCCTCGGAGCCCAGAGGCAGGAATGGAGGCTGCCATGTTTTCACAGGAAGAAGGAAAAGGGGCCAATTCTGAATGCTGGAGCCCCCCAGCAGACTGTGACTGAAGAGACCAGGCTTGGGCACCTCCTGTGGAACCTCCTTCTCTCTGCTGGACACAATTTCATTCCTACTGTAACTGAAAGCCTGACTATGACTGAGCACTCACCAGCAGAGACCCCTGCAGGGCCTGGAGGGGAGGAATGCATGGCTAAAACCAGGAGCTCCCTGTGCTGGGTGGACACAGAGTCTGTCACAGAACGGGGAAGCTCTGAAGTGAAACCACTCTGACACAGCAGGAAGCAGATCTGAGGGTTAAAGAGGCTGCCAGAGCTGGTGGCAGGGCTGCTCCTCCTAAAATCCTCTCTCCAGTTTCACTATCACGTGCCAAACACTTCCCTTTTAAAACTGAAGTTTTCCCCCTGATGTTTAGCCCCAGCTAAAGAACTGAGAACAACTTATTCAACTGTTCTTAGGGGGAAAAGGTGACATCCTTCAGAGTTTAGATAAATAAATAAATAAATGCCCCACTCTTTTAAAAAGTGTTGCTATGTTTGCTTTCTCCCAGATAAGCATAAACAAGTTAAACTCTGAAAGCAGGCACTCAGCTAAGGCTCATTTGGGATTACACATGGGCCAAAGCTGAAAAACAACGTTTGCAGTGGGATAAATTGTGTTTTGCTAAAAATCACTTGGTGAGCCTCCTCTCCTGGGCTGGACTCATCTGGTGTGGAGCAAAGGGTGACCACAGCAGCTGCAGGAAGCACTGCCCACTTCTGGAACCAGGAAGAGCCCAGGGGCTGCAGTCTCAGGGAGCCTGAAGGGAAGTTTGAAGGCAGTGTCAGGGCCAGGCTGAGCTCAGGGAGGAGGAATAAACTCCAGGAGGATCCCAGTGCTGGATCCCAGTCCTTGGGAGCACTTGGGAACAGTCTCTCCATGGGGGAGAGTGGCAATGACTCGATCCTGCCAACAAGGCAATGAAGAAACTGCTTCAAACCCAGCAAAGATTTGAAGAACAGGCGGCCAAAGGCTGTGGCAAAAGTGGGGAGAGCTGGATCCAAAAACTGCGCCTGAGCTGGGTCTGGGCGGAAATGTGGGCTTTTCATGTCTGCAGATGTTGACTCCAGCCAGGGTGGACTCCTGTGATGTGGTGGAGAATTAAGTCATAATTTGCAGCACTGGCAGCTGCATCTGAGAAAGGAAACCCATTAGGATGGGCCAGAGCTTGGAGCGTATGGATCTCCTCTCAAAAGAAAAGAATTCAAATATTTCTAAACAAAGAAGTTCAGTTTTTAAATATATACAGGCTTTTAACTGTAAAAAAGTCAGCTTGTGTAAGCTTAGCTAAATAACCAAATTCCATTTCAAACAGCATCTCCTCTCTTACCAGCTTTTTGCATTTATCTAACAAAAAAGCCTTTTCTTTCCAAGTAGATGAAATAAATTATCTTGTAATCTTTCAACAAAAACTTCAGACTATAACCAGAACAACAAGGTGTCTGCAAATGTGATTTCTTTAGAACAAACTAATTCACACAGAGGAAGGGATTTTACTAGAGACCAGAAAAAAAGGAACAATTTAAATCTATTATGGGTGAATCTAGATTAAGAGAAATTCTTACCATTACTTAGAGGCACAAACAAAATGATCAACGTGTCAGTGAGATAATTACAATACAACAACAGACTGATAAAACACTGAAGGAACAAGTGGCAGATTCTGCTGTAAGTTGTGCTTAGATTCTGCTCTGCTGGATGAACATAGTGCAACTATTAAATCCCCACAGCAGCTTCCTTCAGCAGTACCTCCATCCCTTAGGCTACACAAATGCCATACTGGAATTGTCGAGTGGCTTCTAAAAGAGTAAAATAGATTTTCCAGAGAATTTGTGGACTCCCCTTCCCTGGGAAGTGCTCCAGGCCAGGCTGGACAGGCTTGGAGCAGCATGGGGTAGCGGCAGGTGTGGAAGGGGATGTTCCAACCCAACCCAACCCACTCTACGATTCCACAGAAGCCTGGCGATGCCCTCAGCCAGCCCTAGAGAGCCAAGAGCGGAGCAGTCGCGGCGGGGCTGTCCCCTTACCTGGGGGGATCTTGCAGACCGTGGCCGGGTGCCAGCCGTAGCGCTGGTTGCAGTTCGGGGACTGCACGAAGATGGCGCTGTCGCTGAGGCACTCGGCGAACACCTCCCCGCCGATGTAGTACAGCCTCACGCCGCGGCCTGCGACACAGCGAGGGTCAGCGGGGAAAACACCGCGAAAAACTGACCCCGGGGCTGGGACGGCTCCCTCAGGGCAGATGAACTGACCCCGGGGCTGGGATGGCTCCCTCACGGGAGATGAACTGACCCCAGGGCTGGGATGGCTCCCTCAGGGGGGAAAAAACACCGGGGAGAAACTGACCCCGGGGCTGGGATGTCTCCCTCAGGGGGGGAAACTGACACAGGGCTTGGGATAGCTCCCTAAAGGGGAAGAAACTCTGGGAAAAACTGCCCCAGGGGCTGGGATGGCTCCCTCAGCCAGCTCTAAACCAGCAGCTCAGCTACCAGTGATGGAAACTCTGTCCCACTGGACATTCCAGTGAACTGCTCCATGGGCCAGGTGAGCTGAGGGAGGCAGGAACATCGACTCCAGCTGGAATTGTACCTCCAGCCCCAGCCAGGTCCCTCCAAACACACGCACACTGATATTTTCCATATGAATGTTCTATCAGTTAACACATGAAAGTCATCATTTCTATCAGTTAACACATGAAAATCATAATTTCTTCTGAAAGTCATCCCAGCTGGACGCAACTGTTTGGGGCTTTACTCAATGATTTAGAATGAAATTCCATAGCACTTCCAAATCCTTGCCTTTTGCTGGAGGTGACTTTGTGTACAAGGACACATACATTGCCCATAGGTGTTTACACAAATCATTAAAATCTCAGTTAATAAAGGAACAAAGTTGAAGAATACATTTTGTTGCTCAAATAAACATTTGATGTGGTCTCACATTCCTGTTTGAATGTGATGCTTTCATCCTTCCACAGAGCAGAAGGAGTCTGCTGCACTTAAAATCTGATTTCTGAATCTTGGTGGGTTTCTGGAGATTGGAGTATAAAAATCTTCAAAACAAGTGAGGAAAGATCCTCCTGTGCAAGAGGGAGGATTCCCTGATTGCTCAGGAAAGGGGAGCAAAATCAGGACAAAAATCAAGTTCATTTTTGATACGAGTCAACAGAAAACAGTAAAGAACAAGCAACTGACTTTTAGCAAAACTGCAGAAATTCGGGATGTTCCACTTAGCACAAGTTTCACTGAAAACAAATTGGCTGGGACCTTGCAGGGAAAGTGGAAATTGAGATGACAATCAAGGAGCTCAGTTTCCATTTATAAAAGGTCAGTCAGAAAATAAAACAGTGCAGCAGGGGAAGGGAGCACACAAAATTATCCCTGACATGCCTCCAGATACACAGTGTGTGAAATGGTTTAATTTCTATGACATGCAGCAATTTTAGTGTTCCTTGGTGCATTTTTATATTACGATTATGGGAAAAAACACAATTAGTGTTGTTGTATGGGAGATCAGCCTGCTGCAATCCACAGATATTCCCACCCAGGGCCCTAAACCTGCTAACAGAGGTTTTTGTGGAGGGGCTTTTGAGGAGGGGTTTGAGGAGGGGTTTGTGAGGAGAGGTTTTTGAGGGGGAATTTGTGAGGAGGGGTTTCTGTGGAGGGGTTTTTGAGGGGGAATTCGTG
>VZRH01007523.1:156423-198301 GCA_013397555.1 Urocynchramus pylzowi
AGGCGTTTTTGAGGGGAGGTTTCTGAGGAGGGGTTCTTGAGGGGGGGTTTGTGAGGAGGGGTTTCAGGGGGGTGTCCCCCTGCCCAGGGCCAGGAGGCAGAGAGTTACCGATGTGGCGCCGGGTGAGCTCCACGGCCGCGTTCCGGTTGACGTTGGACAGCAGCCCCAGGCAGAAGCGCTCCGAGTTGGAGGGGTCGGTGAAGCCGTCCACGGTCATGGAGGGCTGCGAGGCGTGGAAGGTCTCCCCCACCCTCTGGTTGAGCTCGTAGTAGGATATGGAGCACCAGAAGGCAGGCTCGCAGTAGGTCACGGGCTGCAGGTCTGCACCAAACAAAAGCCAAATCAGCCACAGCAAGGGAAAGGGGGATAAAAAAAAAGAGAAAAAGCTGGTTCGGAATATTGTTCTGCTTCATTCCTCAGGTTCACTTCAACCAAGGTTTCATTTTAATGGACCACAGCAAGGAGGTGACATCAGCCCAGGAGCTTCTGGCACGTGGAGCAATCACAAACAGTCAAAGGCATTACTCACTTAGCAAGTGGGGTGTCACTGAGCAGCCTCACACTTGGGGAAATTAAATAAATAAACTCAGCTTTGCTGTGAAATGTGGGATCCCTTTTAGGTAGCCAGTTCCTTAAGGAGACAAAGAAAAGGAAGGAGCAGAAAATCTTGGAAAGCATAAAGCACAAACCTGCTGTCCATAGCACAGGTGTGGTGCACCCTAAATCTGTGCACTTGCAACCAGTAATTCCAACTTTCCTTCTCACTGACCCTTCTGTGACCTCTCTGGCACTGGTGAAACCAGTAGAGTCTGAAATATGCCCCAAACTGCCTTTAACACTGGCATCAAAGTGATTTAAAAACCTTCTCCCAGTGCACTGGATCTCAAAGCATCTCAGGAAAATCCATTTTCCCTGCAGGTGAAGGCTCAGCTCTTCCCCTGGGGTCCTGGTTTGCCTCATGGACCAAAGCCAAGGGGCTGAAGCTGAGGAGCAGAGGGAGCTGAGGCAGCCTCAGGAAGGCAGGTGGGCACTCAGACAGCACTGAGTGATTTCACTGCTCCCACTGAGGCCCAGGAGACTCCAGCAGAGCAAGGCTCAAGTCAAATTTCCTGGAAATGCAGCCCAAGGAGGTGCCCAGCCCTGCTGAGAGCCAAGCTGAGCAGGGGACTGCAAAGCAGAGCCAGCCAATTCCTGAGTGCTGTTCCCCACATCCAGTGCAGGAAAAGAATTCCCTCCAGCCCTCCCCCCAATTTATCACTTCATCCCCATTCAAATGGTGTTTAAAGACAGACCAGAAGAGCTCCCATCTGGCCAAGGAGTTAACATCAAGCAGCAAAACCCAGCTTTTTCCATAGGCTTTCCCATCTGCTGTTGCTGCAGGGCTTAGGAGAATGTGGGGCTTAAGAGATCAACTCCAAAAAAACCCAAGGCAGGTTTTCCTTGTCTCACCCCAGCCTCCTCTCACACTGACCAGGGTCTCTGCAGAGGTTTGGGAGTCTTTTCCCACCTGTACCTGTTACTCCATAACCTTCAGGCACAGGCTGGAGCAGCCAAAAGGCACGTTGGCTTCCTCTCCACTGCTGGAAGAGTTCCCAAAGTAGCCAATAATCAGGAAAATCACTTTGGTTTCTGCTTTGTTATAAGCTTTGCTGACAGCAAATAAGGAATTGAATAGAAGTGCATCTGGGGAACTCTGCAATCCTTAGCAGGCTTCAAAATCCATGAAATTTGGAGCTTATACCCATTCCCAGCTTCTTTTACCTGCCATTTCCTCACATTTGAATTTTATAGTTCAAAGCAAGCCCCTCTCTTGATAGAAACAGATTATTTCACACATCCAGGAGTGACACAAGTTTACTGTTCCTGCCTTTTTCTCCTGCATGGCCCATTTGGTGTTCCCAGTGGAAATTGCCACACCAGGCAAGTTTTTCCAGCAGCAGCTGTGGCCACCTCAGGACTGCTCTGGGCTCTGTGGCCCCTTGGAGAGAGGCCCAGCAAACACCAGCTCTGCCCAGAGCTTCCCAAGGTGAGTGCACCCACCAAAGAAAACAGATCAGTTCCACATGACTGGGCTCTTACTCCACAGCAAGTGCTTTTCTAATCAAAAGGCTGCTAAGCTCCAGAAAAATCAACTTGTGTTGATCCTTAAGTAATATCCTCAGGTTGGTGCTATTCAAGTTATAAAAACACTGAAACCTCTCCATGGTTTTGTGGTCCTTTCCTTCAGAAACCACCTCCACCTCGCTGGGGCTCAAGGGAGCTGTGGATTCCTCACTGAAGGATGTACAGACATTTTATTCCCAGCTTATCTGCAGCTTCAGGAAAGATATAAACCAACAAATCTTGGTTTGAGGAAAAGCTTGTATCTAAAAACTGCAACCAAGTTTTTAATGATGCTGCTTTCTGCTGTGATTTGTAGTTTTAGACTCCAGCTTAAGCTGCTGTGGGATGGGCAAGTTCTCTTTTGTGTTAGAGCTGTCCTAAATATTCATTTTCAATTTATGGCTTCAGTGTTTGGGGAAAAGGAAGAGAATGAAGCTCTGCTAAAGCCAAAGAACCCTGTGGGGGTACACAATCAATAAAACAGGACACATGAAACCCAGGCAAATCCTGCCTGAATCATCTCTGCACAATTTCAGCCTTGACTCAGAAACAGCTCTGCTGTCAGAAGTGTCCTCTGGGTCCTGGGATGGTCCCAGTCCTGCATCCTCCCTGCCAGATGAAAGTCCTGGGGAAAATCTGCTGCCTGCTCTGCTCCCCTCCGAGCACAGGGAAGTTGTTACCCTGTTTCAGGGAATGTGTTTGATCACAACGGGCTCACAGCTCGCTGAGAGATGTTTCCAGCTGTGCCAATCCCAACCTCCTCCCTGGAAACGAGGAGATGGAGAGAGGTGAGTGCTCCCTTCCCTCTGCAGCCAGGGAAGGCTGGCTGTGCCCTGGGACAGGGGACAGAGGGACGTGGATGTGACCAAGGGCCACGTGCTCATTGCTCTGACAGCTCCTGCGTCAAGTCCTTCTGTGGAGCAATCCCTGACAATGGATTTCCTGTGCTCCAGGGATGGCCCCCTCGGAACAACAATGTGAGTGTGACCACAGGGCTGCTCCCCAGCCAGCCTCAATTCCCTGACTTCATTCCCAATGCCCACAGAATGCTGGCAACTCTCCTTTCATTTTGTTTTTAGTATTTCCCTCAGTTCGTGTTTCAGCAATAGGGAAGAGATCCTCAGATATCTGTGACTTCCACTTAAAGCTTTTGTTTGACAACTGAAGACTTGACAACTGTAATTTGGAACCAAAACTCCAACACTTCCAACTCCAACACACAAACTGAAAGGAGAATTTAAAAAAAAAAAGTTAAAAATCCCAGTATGTTACCTTGCAACGCTTTTGTGGCTGGGAATGGAAAGATGTAATTCCCTGAGAATTCCCTGAGATGAAATTCCATCCCACGTTTCAGCCTGACATGGAAAACCTGCCCTGCCCCTCGAGGTAACCCTGCCCCTGGTGTCACACTTGGTTTGCCTTGTGCTGCTTTATTGCCTCTGGAGCTCCCTGGAATATGGCCATGGGATTTAGGTCCAAAGTTCAGTTTACACAAAGTGAACTGTCTTAAAAGCTTCAGGTAGTTCTGCTCAAATAAACAAAGCAATCCTGGGACATTGTTTTCTTCATGGCAAAGCCCCCCCTCTGCTCCAGAGCTGAGCAACTCCCTCCTTGCACACACTGCTGTGGGGTTTGGATTTCTGCTCCATTTTCTCCACAAATACACATTGAGAGCCTCATTAGACTCCTGCAGAGCAAAGTCCAGCCCTAGACAGTGGAGCTTGCTTATCCAGGAATTACAGGAGTGCTGCAGCAGGTCACCAGCCACCAGCAGCTCCTTCCTGGGCTGTGACCATCAGGCTGAAGGTCTGATTTCCCTGAGAGCAGCTCCTTGCTGCAGATAAACCATTTACAACACTCATGTGATGACAGTTTTGCCCTTGGACACTTTTAAGTGTGGCTCAGCTACTCTTTAATTTATTATTTCGTAGCTTCCTCAAAGGCAAAAATTTACAATAAAATTAAAAGCAACAAGAAGTTCTTCATTTGTGGAAGCTCCTGCCTGAGAGCAATAAATATGGTTTGCAAGAATTCAAAGGCGTTTTTTAATGCTGGCAAATTAAACTGCTTCTCTGCTGTCTGCTCCTCAGACTACAAAGAGATTCCTCATGCTTTACCAGCTTCACCAGCTCCTTTTTTTGTCCCCAGACAGCACCTGAGACATCTGATGTGTTACCAACCAGTGTCCCTGCCAGAAAGGATATGGAGGGTCTGTTTCTAGGAACTCCTCTCTGCCTTATGTAAGGCAGATACCACTTGCCAGGTTGAGTTTGTTACATGGAATTGGCTTTTCATTTTTAGGTTGAAAAAAAAAAAAAAAAAAAAGGAAAAATTGCAGGAAAAATTGCAAGAAAATCTCATCAGCTCCCAGGCAGCACACTGGGAAAAATGAAATAAAAATGTCTCAGTTATGCATTCTCTTCTTGGGCTGTAGCAGTTAAAGAAATAAAAGTTTTGTGTCACCATGGCAATATTAAAAAAAAAAAGGGGGGGGGTGTATAAAAAAATAAATCCTCTGTTCAACAGCCCCAAGATATCCAAAAGTCAGCCAATGACTGACAAATTTTGGAGCAGTGTCAAAGTCCTGCATGCCAGGATTAAAAGCATATGTAAACTTTATGGCCATGGTTATTCCAGAGCAGTCTCAAGTGGGGTCTGTCTGCTGCCTTAATGAACAGTTGGGGAGCTGATCCTGCAGCCAGGCAGAGCTGGGAGGGATTTTTATGGCACAGCAATTCCAAACAGGGCAGGAGCTCAGAGTGATGGAGATCAGAATGAAAATAAAGGGTGGAACTTCTGAGATAACAGAGGTGCAGAGAGAGCCACAGAAGCTCTGGTGGTGTCTCAGAGGTTCAGCTGCTCTCCCTTCTCCTCAGGGTTCCCCTGGTTCTGTCACAGGTGTGGGATGAGTCAGTGCCAGCCATGGTCTGACAGAGCCCTTGGGGCTGGAATGTGCCCAGGATGGAGCTGGGAGGGAAACAACTCCAGATTGCAGAGTGACTTGGGTTTGGGTGAGGAAAAGCAGCTGGTGTGAGCCAGATCAGCCCTCCCCTGCATCTGTGCTTTGTGCATCTCCCCCACCACCAGCACCTCTGGTGCTCCAGGAATGCTGCCCATGACCTCTCCATTCCCTGGCATTCCTCACATTCCCTGGTGGTTTGGGCTCTCCAACCCCACACCAACCAATCTCCTCCACTTCTCTCTGCTCAGACCATGCTCAGTCTCACAGAATCACAGAATTCCAGGATGGGCTGGATTAAAAGGGACCTTAAACCCCATCCAGTTCCACCTCCTGCCTTGGCCAGGGACACCTTCCCCTGTCCCAGCGTGCTCCAGCCTGGCCTTGGACACTGCCAGGGATCCAGGGGCAGCCACAGCTTCTCTGGGAATTCCATCCCAGCCCCTCCCCACCCTCCCAGGGAACAATTCCCTGCTCACATCCAATCCAAAGCTGCCCTCTAGCAGATTAAAACCATTGGAATATTGCAAAAAGTGCACAACCTCAACAGCATCATTCAAATGTCACCCTCTTGACTGTAATTACAGCTCCCAAGGTCATGTGCTTACCCAGGTTGTTGTGTGCTGGAGACATGGGGTTTGGTGATAAGTTTGGAGAACCTGAAAATCAAGATGGGGTAATTATTGCTAAGGAATCTGCACCAGGAAAAACATTCAGAGGATCTGCAGTGCTGCCCAGGCTTGTTGGAGGGACAAGCCAGTGCTCACTGCAGGCTCATTTCTGACACTGCAGCTTCTCTGATGTTCACTTCTCCTTACAGGAGCTTTTAAATATCAACTTGCTGCCCCTTCACAGGGAATGGAATTCACTGGAGTTTAATCCATTAATTTTCCAAACTGAGCAGCACTTGGCTGTTTTGCTTTCAGGTATCATCCTGACAAACCCAGTTAGCTGGGCATTAAAGAGCTTGGGAGTACACTGCCAGACAAAATAAAATAAAAACCATAGCACTTTAAATCCCAAATCCTGGTGGGTTTGGGACAATGGAGTATTGGCTCAGGTTACACAGATCTGACCAAAAAGCTGCCAGAATTTTATCCTCCATCACGTAAATTTGCCACAAATTCTGGGCCTGTATTTTCAGTATCTGCACTTGGATGTCCCACGGATGCAGACAGGTGGTGCAGCCCATTTTTACATTTCCTTTCACACTGTTCTGAGCTGGTTTCTTTATTATTTTTCTATAATGAGGGAAGTCCATGACATCTGAACATTAATATGGGCTATATCTGAACACAATATATGGATAATTTGAACCCCAATTAGGTACCCTCATTCCAAACCTGGCTACTTCTTTTTGTGGCAATGAGAGAAAACCTGGGCATTCAACTTCCTTTGGGACACAGCCACTAAATTAAAACCCCAGAGGTGACTCACCTGCATCCATGCTGGGGTTCATCTGGTGGTCACTGGTTTCTCCATCCTCACTCAAATAGCCTGGAGGAGGGGTCTCTGGAGGCACAAAACCATCACACTGTCAGTGCAACTGAAAAGTCTAGATTTTAGGCACCAAAAACATTCACTTTGTCATTCATAAGGAGCTGAAATTCTTTTTTATTACTTTTCTTTCTCAAGCTGCTGGAGGGAGGAGCCAGCACAGCCAGGGTGATATCCATATTTGTGAATAACAGAGGAGGGAGAAAACAAAAAAATCCGGATTTTCAGTCCCATGAAACTTTAAGCCATGGAGGCAGTTTTCTGTCCACATATTTCTCCTCTCCTGGAGTGCAGCTGCATAACTTGTCCATGCAAATAAGGTGTAAATTGCTTGTAAAATAGATACATAAATAGAAGAGCTCAATTCCATCAGAAATTTGGAGACTTTTACTCAAAATGGCTGAATTTCATTCAAATCTCAACCCGGTAAGGGAACATCCAGTTTAGATTTCACAATAAACTGAGGCTGTACCACTGAATGCAGAGATGAGTTTAAACCCAACAAAACAAAGCCCTGGACACGTTGAGTGCCCACATTTACAATTCCCAGCTATTTCTGCACTCTGTAGCTCCAGAGGAACGCTGGAAAGGAAGATTCCCAGTTTGGGATGCCCGGGCAGGATTCCCTGTGCTCTCTGACCCTTCCCTCTGCTCCCTGGATGGAAGACACAAGGTACCTGGAATGTAGTTGCTCTGGGGCTCGATACCTGCAGGGAAGTTAGTGTTCTCTGGGATGGAGTGGCTGTAGTCATCCAGGGGCGGGAACTCGGCCGGAATCTCCGTGTGCCGAGGCACCAGCACCGGGGGCAGCACTGTGGGTGGGGGAAAGCAGGGAGCAGCCACAATGAGCGAGTGACACAGCAGGAAACCAGCAGAAACCAGTCTGGAGTGACAGCTTTAAAGACAGGGGCTCGTTAAGGGACAGGATTTGATGTTTGCCTCTGGAATAACAGCAGCAGGTGAGGATGATGTTTACTCCCAGCTGGGAATGGGATAGAGCTTATCTGAGCACATCTGGTCTCTCTGCCCCCTTCCAGCTCTGCTTGAAACCATTTAAGAGATGGTGCACCCCATGATTCCCAAGGAATGAGTTTCCCATAGGATGGAGCAGGCAGGTGGGATTAGCATAAACATCCTGCCTGGCTCTGCAGATCTGTGCTGACATGCAGCAGAAGCTCCTGCAGCTCCAGATCAAAGTCTCTTCCAGAGGCAGGAGGAGACTCCAGAACAGGAAGCTGGGAGCTGTTCTTAGACCCAGCTCAACAGTTTATCCTTAATTTAACCCCAGAAGTGAGGGATGCACAGAACACTGCTATGGTTCCTTCTGTGAGTTATGAGCACACAGTGCACACTGGGAACCTGCTCACTTGGATTTCATCAATTTCCAACCGTATTTTCCCCCTGAGTCCAGGTTCATAAATTATCCTACTCCATAGAGTAAGGGATTATCACCAATAATAGACCCATTGTGCCTGGGAATGCCCTGGGAGATGCCTCCTGCTGCAGGAGAGGCAGAGGACGGGCAGGGATCTCCTGGGAATGCCCTGGGAGATGCCTCCTGCTGCAGGAGAGGCAGAGGACGGGCAGGGATCTCCTGGGAATGCCCTGGGAGATGCCTCCTGCTGCAGGAGAGGCAGAGGACGGGCAGGGATCTCCTGGGAATGCCCTGGGAGATGCCTCCTGCTGCAGGAGAGGCTGAGGAGGGCAGGGATCTCCTGGGAATGGCACTGGAGGTGCCTCCTGCTGCAGGAGAGGCTGGGGAGGGCAGGGATCTCCTGGGGATGGCACTGGAGATCCCTCCTGCTGCAGGAGAGGCTGGGAAGGGCAGGGATCTCCTGGGANAGGAGAGGCTGGGGAGGGCAGGGCTGGGTGTACCTGGGGTCTCCACTCGCTGGTAGTGGTAGGGGTTGACGCAGACCTCGTCCTTCTTCATGTTGAAGGCGAACTCGCACATCTCCATGGCGCGCAGCTCGTGGTGGCTGTGCAGGTCGGGCCAGCGCCACAGGCGGCAGTAGATGACGTGGGGGAGGCCCTTCCTGTGGGACACCTGCAGCCGCCCATCCAGGGACCTGCAGAGCAGCACAGAGGGGTGCTGAGCCCAGAGTTAACACAGGGCTGGGTCTAGCCCGGCACGGTCACCAGCGAACAGCCAGCACGGTCACCAACACCTGGCATGGTCACCAACACCCGGCACGGTCACCAACCAACAGCCAGCATGGTCACCAACACCTGGCATGGTCACCAACCAACAGCCAGCATGGTCACCAACACCCGGCACGGTCACCAACCAACAGCCAGCATGGTCACCAACACCTGGCACGGTCACCAACACCCGGCACAGTCACCAACAGCCAGCATGGTCACCAACAGCCAGCATGGTCACCAACACCCGGCACAGTCACCAACACCCGGCACAGTCACCTACACCTGGCACGGTCACCGACACCCAGCATGGTCACCTATACCTGGCACGGTCACCGACACCCGGCACGGTCACCAGCACGGTCATGAACACCTGGCACAGTCACCAACACCTGGTACGGTCACCAGCACCCAACATGGTCACCCAACATGGTCACCCAACACCTGGCACAGTCACCAATATCCAACATGGTCACCAACACCTGGCACTGTCACCAACACCCAGCACAGTCACCAGCACCCGGCGCTGCCAAGGGGCCGCTGGTCCCCGTCTTCAGGGCAAGGATTTCCCTCCAAAAGCCATAAAATCTTGGAATTCCAGCCTGGTTTGGGTTGGAAGGGATCTTAAAGCCCATTCAGTGCCACCCCTGCCATGGCAGGGACCCCTTCCACTGTCCCAGGCTGCTCCAAGCCCTGCCCAGCCTGGCCTTGGCACTGCCAGGGATCCAGGGGCAGCCCCAGCTGCTCTGGGGATTCCATCCCAGCCCCTCCCCACCCTCCCAGGGAACAATTCCTTCTCAATATCCCAGCTAACCCCACCCTCTTTTAGTCTGAAGCCATTCCCTTGGTCCTGTCCCTCCATCCCTTGTCCCAAGTCCCTCTCCAGCTCTCCTGAAGCCCCTTTAGGCCCTGGATGAAGCATCCTCAACAAAAAATATTTGTTTTATGCAACAGCTCTGCTCTGGATTTACTTTCGGATAGCTGGATTTTAAAGTTTTTTCTTTACTATTTTATGGTTGATTAGGAGGCAGAGACAAAGGCTACAGCCAGTAAGAACAGGACAATTCAGTGGCACTCAAAACACTGACATGTCCTAAACAAGCAGGGTTTGCACAGCTCTCAGCCATCTCTGCCTTGCTTGGAAAGGTGTTACACCTTGAAATGTGTGTTAATAAACCTGGGCTTTTAAAACACAGATAGATGAATTTTCATTGTGACAAAAATCAATATAGATATGGTTTATGTACATTTACCTGCTGTGTCTATATAAAGTTCAGGAACCTTACAAACAACCATGACTTCCAGTTTCATTTTCCAAGTTGCAGCTTGAAATCAAATACAGAGTTTTTACAGCATTGCTTATTTTTATTTTTACATCTACCCTGTGTCTTCTCCAGACCATTTTTCACCTAATCCTCACCCCAGAACAGCCCTTTCCTAGCAAACCTTCCCAGGAAGCAGGACAAGAGTTTTCAACTCCTCTCCAGCAGAGGAAAAAGCTGGAGCAGGGTCTCCTCCATCCTGGCTGAATGGGAGCTGCCCCCAGGCACTTCCTTTGAAGTCTAACCCTTCATCTGCCTTGCTTTTCCTAATGACCCAAACAAAACACTTCGGGGCTTTGGTGAAATGAAATATTTCTCTTTTTTAATTTGTCAAGGAGAGAGAAAAATAAAGAAAATTGAAATTTTACTCGGAATTATTTCCCCTGGTTCTTTGTGTTGGCAGCAGAGTTAGAAAAACAAAGTGAACCCAAAGCAAAACACACAAACAATTATCCCAAAGAGGTTGGGCTCATCTTGGCTGCCCTAAGAGACTTTTCCCAAAAGCTCCTCTGGCAGGGCTTGATGCCACACACACCTTTGCAAACACTGCTACAACAACAGGGAAGGCAAAACACAACTGATTCCAGCCAAAATTGGGGAATATTCCCAAGGAGAGTGCCAGTGGCTAGACCTGAGCTTCTGGGGAAGGTGGGAATACTGGTGTTCATTTCACTGGAGACAAGACTGGAGTGATGAGACCTCAAAACTAATCAGGCTGTAAAAAATTATTAAAAATACATATGAAAATATTCACTGAATTTAGCAAAAAGAGATGAGACAAGGAATAAACCAGGAGTGCTTCTCCACCCCCCTCACCTCTGCCTGCTTGGCAGCATTTCTTGCATCCAAGTGAGGAAAAAAGAGAAAAAGGAAGACTCAGAGAGAATATTCCAAGTATCCCAGCTGTGGAAGTGTTACTCCTGCTGCCAGTCTCCAGCAGCACGTGGACATTGTGGATTTGGGTTGAGCAGCTGAGGTGGGGCATTAACACAAAATGTGTTTGACCTTGGGGTTGTTTCCAAGGATGGGGCTCTCCCTGCATTCCCCAGGAACAAACTCCCCAATCAGCTGGGGTGTGGAGGGCTCTCCCTGCCCCCATGCCAGGCTCTGCCCCCAGCACAGAGAGATGGAATTCCCTGCACTCTTATCTAAAGAGACTTTTTACATTGACAGAGCCATCTGGTTTATTTTGAAATCCAGCAACCTCCCCTTTCCCCTCTCCCCTCCATAAGAGATAAGGTAAAAGGAATGATATTTCCCCAAAGCCCTGGGGGTTCCTTGGGTTTTTCTGGTTGGGAAATCTTTCCTCAGGCTCCCCACGAGGACTTGGGACAAAACAGCATCTGGGAACGTGGCTGAGGAACAGGGCAGCTCCACTTCCTCCTGCTGTCCTGCCCCAACCCTCCAGGAGCATTCTCCTCAGCCCTCAAGGAGTATTTTCTCCCAAGGAACAAACTCCTGCTGTGGCTGAGATGGGGCAGGAGCTGAGAGGAGCCAACACTGCTCTGCCCAGGGCAGCTCCAGGGGTGACCCCAGCACGTGTCCCATGTGCAGAGCCATCCCATAATAATCTCCAGGGCACACACAACTTCTTCCTTCTGCTGGTCCTGTTCTGAAGCACAGGCTGATCCCAGAGCTGAGCCCATCCAGACTTCATTACAATCAGCAGAATCTAAGCCCAGATTTCCCTCAGGATACTGAACCTGTTCCTCCCTTCTACCTTTCCTGGAACCAGCCTGTGCTGAGCAGCTCTCCCTGCACATCTGCCTTGATACATTTATTATTCCACACTATTTAACAGATTGCTTTTGAAACTACCAATATTTTTTGGCCAAAATTTAGTTCTGGATTTTTCTCTAAAAAACCAGCATGTTGCAATGTCTTTGCAAGGGCTAGGTCACAGTGTGCACCTGCTTCTGAGTTTGTTATCAAAACCTCAGAAATTTGTCAAAGCTATTAGAACAAAAATTGTGCTAAATTAAGAAAGAAGAGGCTGAGAAACCGAATGCCAAGACCACAAAAACTAGATAACAGAAAACTGTGAAACACCTAGACTGTAACCAATCATATACTCCAAGAAATACAAACAGAAAATGAGTGAACAAGACAAAGACACCAATCAAGAAGTGTGCACTTAGTAAAATCTATAAATATATATGTAATGTAAACAATAAACAACTTCTACTTAATCACATTAATCAGTTATACAAGAGTCCTACATTTCCCACAAAACCAGCATAATTTATGCTTTGTCATCCAAGTATTCCTACACTGCATGGAGTCCTTGAGAACCAAAACCCCCTCAGGCTGAGCACCTTTAGGATGGATCCATCCTTAAAAGCCATTTCCTAGGGAAATTCAGCACACCAAGCTGCCTCTCCAAGGCCAAAAGCTGCTCAAAGAGCAAAGGGCAACAGTGGGGCTTTGATGGCAAAACCAGGGAGGGGAGGGAAAAAAATGACAGCAACATTGAAGCTTTATTTTTAAACAATCTGTCTGAATTAGGGAGAACATTGCACAACCTGAATTTGATTTCCAGGCCTGATTGGGGTTTTCTTCTGCTTGTTTGGAGTTTGTTGTTGTTGGGGTTTTTCTGTTGGGTTTGTTTTGTGGTTGCTTTTTTTAACTGTATTTAATTTCTAAGATCCTGGATTGCGAAAGACCAAAAAACCCACCCCATGTTCTGAAAGATTTTGGTCATTTCATTTGTTCCTCTTTGGGCATTTTGCAGCTATCTTTAGATGGATACTGAAGCTCTTCCTTGCACCCATTCTCCTGCTTTAAAAGCAAAGCTGAAATCAGGGGTGCAAAAACCACGAGTGCAAATTAAGGAAAGTGATCTAAGCAATCAAATATTTTTGCCCAGGTTGGAAAAATTCAGATTTACTCCCCTAGAGATCCAAGCCCTTCTCTTCCCCGTCAGTTTTATATCCCTGTCATTAATTTTGCAAGAGAGCAAAATGCCTGAAAAATTCAAGTATCCAGTAACACCAATGTGTACAAAAAAGGAAAGAAGGAAAAAAAGAAAAACCATCAGGAAGAAAAATTGAAATTATTAATTTTAACAACCATGAGCAGGAGCTGGTTTTTAAACCCATGACTAATAAGTTGCCAGTTGCTCTAAAATTCACCAAGAACTGTGGCCACAGGCTGTGATTTCCTCCCGAACACAGAACATGATAAGTAGTTCCTTACTGGCCCTGCATCTGGGCTGCAGCAGGGAAATTAGCATTTATTCTTGTAGCAGAATCTGGCTGTTGTGTGCAGAGCTCTGTAATATCCACAGGACTTCACTGAGCACTTGGATAAAATCTCAACTTTCCCTCAACAGAGGCCAAATCAACAAGAGGGAATAAAAAAATGACCCACACAGCACATTTGTAACTCCAAAGCTGATCCTCTGCCATCTCTTTCCCCTCAATTTGCTCAGCATCGCTGAATTTTCCAATTTCTGGGGCACTTTTAACAGTTCTGTCATTCAAGGTCTGGAAAAAGAAGTTCCCTGTGTCAAGCTGAGGTTTGCAACATGCTGCCAGAGAGGAAACTAATAATTAACACTCCTGTTTAAAATTTATAGAAGATTAAAATAATAATAAATGTGTAATTTTCAACATCTGTCTATGGAGAGGGAAAGTTTTTACAACCTCGAAATGAATGGAGTTAAAGGATTTTCCCAAAGCAAAAAAAGAGTTTGTGGCAGAGCCAGGACCAGGAGAGAAGAATGAATCTCCCCCTCAATACTCTCAATGATCACCCCTATTTTGTGCTGGTAACTTTCTCATCTTTTTTTTTTTCCTTCCCACTAAAATCCTCTTTTGGATTTGGAAGGAAACCACACATCCTTTACAAAACAACCCCCAGCACCAGCTAAAGAGAAACTCCTGTTTTCTTCTGGTGCTGCAGAATTCCTCTGCTCAAGTCTTGTTTGTTCAGGGCTTGCAAAGGAGCTGGTAATAGCAAAAATTACCAATATCTCTTGTGGAAATGGTTTTTTACCTGCCCATTTCCATCCCAGGCTTTGCAGCCTCCCCTTCCCCCTCTCCAGAGCTGCAGAACTCCAGCCCTGGGACTTGATGTCAGGATCAGATTATGACAGCATGAGTCATTTATTAAGATTCCAGTAAGCTCTTTAGCAGGTGCCTTGAGACCGTATTTTTCAGAGTCTAATTTCACATTCAGACATAAGTACATTTTATTGGTTTACCATAAACTCCCTGCCCATTGTTGCTGCTCCACAGAGCCTTGTCCCCCTTCTACTCTCAGTTTAATTCAGATTTCTTTGAAGCTATGGAGAGATCTCATTTTCTCATATATCATCAACTACTTCTTCTCCTGTATTTTTTACAGATCTCTGTTATTTACACCCCGTCTGTTTCTGCCCCAGCTACAGGATATTGGTTGGTGGCTACCAAACCCAGCTCCCTCTCCTCTATTTTTAGCCATTTTGTAATTTTATGCCCCTCTAGTTCTTTCAGCTCCTCCTTTTCCTGATAGCCAGGAGCACAGCAAACAAGTAAGATACCCCAGAGACCCAAGCACACACCCTCCTACCCCAGAAAGGACAGAATATATCCTAAGGCTTAATCACAAACCCACTTCCAAACTTCCTAATGTACATTCCAATATTTCTGCCTTTTCTCCATAGAAAATAAGGGGTAGAAGTGGAATTTGAGGCTGTGTTTCTGAAGGTATTGCATCCCTGGTACCTCTAAATGTGAAACCCAGTTTTTCCACCCAGTCCTGGTGCTTTTATTTATTTCAGCAAAGTTTATTGGCCCAAATCTGTGTCAGACTCACCGAAATTTATTTGTGCTTGAGCCTTAAGGGTGCAGGGAGTGGACACAGGAGAGGTTTCTGAACGTGCCTTTTTGAAAAGTCATTTATCAGAGCTCGTCATTTCTTCCCAGAATCCCGTATTTAACTCCAGAGCTGAAATCCAAAACCCAACACACTTTCATCCAAGCAAAGCAGCAACTTCCCCTCTCCCAGGAGACTCCAGGCATCCTGATGGGGCCTTGGGCTTGGATGGGCAGGGCACTTTCAGCAGGAGAAAAGAGATGGATGGAAATGCCAAAGAAATTCAGATCACCTTCTGTAACCCAGAGTGCATCCAAAACAAAAGCATTTCAAGGGAGACTCAATTACTGGAGCATATGGCAATCAAAAAGAAAAAAAAGGCAAAAAAAGCTGCTGTAAAATTCAGTTATTCTGTCAGCCTCCATGGTACTGATTTACATTTAATATCCAGTTTCTATGTGCATCTTCTTGATGCTGTAGGGAAAAAATGCTCCTATTTTCACTGAAATCAAAAGAGTTCTGCAAATCAGCATCAGCTGTTGATATAACCCAGATAAACCAGAGCAAGAGAACCCAGGAAAGAAAGGAAAAAGAAACTCATGTGCTGCACAGTGCTTGGACAGAAGCCTCACACCAAGAACTGCTGCCCCAAAAATGTGTGTGCTAACCAAAGCAAAAGGGATTATCCAAGGGAGGGTGGAAAAATGACAGTTTTAAGACCTTGGCCTCCCCTTCACAATATATACAATTCCCAGTGCCTTCAACAGAACCTTCTTATAAATACCAGAGTCGGAACTGGCTCCTCAGACAAATGTTTGTGCATTCTATCAAGTTGGGACAAAGCCAACATTTCTTATGGAAACATTTCTGGTGGTCCTGGACAAAGAACATGTTTACTTTATAGCAGATATAGCTAAAAATACATTGTGCTCCAGCCTCCAATTATCTTGTTTGGAATAGTTTGAGGCTACTCGAGGTTCGTTGCTGTTATTTTCTTTATTATACAGTGAAAATGCTGCTGCTTTTCCTGTAATTTGAAAAGCAGCTATTTGCAGGTTTGCCCATCTGTGTTTGGACCTCCCCCGCACGGATAATGAGATCCAGGGTGAAATTTTCCAGAGTGCCCATCTCCCATTTTCAAAAGCAACTTAAGGCAGAGATCAATGCTCTGCTGGAATTACAGAGGCCTTTCCAGCCTTCCCTTAACCCCACTGGCTCTGTGTTCCATTGCTTTTCAAGCTGGGTTAGCAGCCACTCACATGTGTAATTATTTGCACAACCAGTAGCAATTAACAGCACACCACAAGCAAGGGGAGCTGGTCCCACAGACTTCCTCCAACCTCCTCCCCAGGGATGTCCTTTGGGATCCATCCCACACGTGAGGGGATCTGGTCTCCTTTAAATAAAACCCAGCTTGCTCACAAAAATCTTTCTGGGTTCCTTCTAGCCTCTCCCCTTTTCCCAAGGAATTCTTGATCCAGCTCTGTATTCCCAAGGAGCTTTCCCAGCTCCAGTGAATCAGTTGTGGGTGAATCACTTCCCATGTGCTTCATCCCAGAGCGGTTCCCACAGGCTTCCCCCTAATCCCAATGACACAGAGAGACCCAAACAAACCCCGGAGTTTCCACCACGAGTTTCCACCAGCACTTAACACAAGGTGTGTGCTGAGGAGAAAAGGGTACTGGAAGCAGGCTCTGTTAATTTTACAACTCTGAGTTGCTCTGTTGTGAGTCACCAGTGATGCAGGAGCAATCCAGCCCCAAAAGCCACCCCAAAAGAATGGGATGTCTTTGGGGAGTGCTGCAGATTTCAGATGGAGCTGCTCATTAAAAGCTCACACGAGTTAATATTGAACAGCCCCTTCTGTCTGTAACTGCCAGTGAAATCAGTGCTGGCTGTGTTTGCAGGAAGCATTTTGGAAACTCCTCTGTCTCAAAATCAGCTTTTACAACACCTCAGAGGAGGCTGAGGGCAGGCAGGAGGTGCTGCTGCTTTTGGGGTTATTACTCTGATCTATTCTTACAATAAGAAAAAAGGGTTCTTTGGACCAGAGAGGTGGAAGAAGCTTCAGCTGAAATATTTTTTTCTCCCACCTCAAACTCTCAGCAGCAAAAAGGAAGCTGTGTATGGGGCCTACCTGAAAGGTTCCTTTCTTCCTGTGACTCTCCAGAGCAGGGGCAAGGGTTGTTTTCAGGCTGCCACTCGCAGCACAAGTCACTCCCTCAGCCACCCCCTCCAGCAAGATAATTATCTTATTCATGGAAGCCAAATTCTGCCTTCCCTAAATTACAGATTATGCTTAAACAAAACTGAAAAACTTTGAGAAAAGGAGGGGGAAGAGTATCTTATCTTCCCCATGCTGCGAGACACAAGGAATTCTCTGCTCGCCAAAACTGTGATTTTTCCACGGTGCTGCTGTCTGGATGCACCATTCCCTCTGTCCTTCACTCTTCCCTGCCCTGGTGCTCCTGGAGCGAGGATGTCTAGCTCCAAAGCTGAGCTGTGACTAATGCAGGATGTGTGGGAGAGCAGCTCCATGAATAAGAGCTCTCCACAGCACCAGGATCACGCCAAGTCACTCTTCTCACCCAAACAGGATCTCCAGCCTGTGATGCACAGGGCCCTTCCTGTCAGGGTTTCAGCTTTGCTATTGCTCCGTGGAAATCCAGCTGGGGTGACAGAAAATGCAGCAGGAAAAAGCAAGTGGCTAAAATCAACATAAACAAATATCTTATTTTCATGTAAATGTCAGTAGTAATAAAAGCTTGAGGCAAGAAGTGATTAAAGAACAGTCCAGAAAAACCCCAGCATGAAAACAGGTCACCTTTCAACCACCACAGGACGCAGAACTGTTCCCAAATGAGATGTTTTTCAAAAGTTTTCCATGAGGTGTCCAGTACGAACAGCTGAAAATATCAACTGCATCCAAACTCACATTTAAGGAACAGAGAGCCATTTCAGGTACCTTTCCTGTAGTCAGCTCCCCCTTCCTCCCCCTCCCCAAACTCCAAAGAATATTTGATATTCACATTCTGGGAACCTCACTGGACAAATGCTCAAACATTGAGCTTCAACCAGATCTGGAGCTTGCCAAGAGAGGGAATGAGGAGGGAAGCAGACTCACAGGTAAATATTAGTTTGTACTTGAAAAAGCCAGAGCACATTTTAAAGCTGCTTTTGATTTTCATGCCAACCACTGGAAGGCCAAGGTGACACGGGGGGACAAGCACCTGGCAGCTGCTCTGGGGGGACAGTGACACAGGCAGGCAAATGATGGGAAAGCCAGCAGAATTCCAGCAAGAAGGGATGTTTTTCCTCCTCTTTTCCTTTCTGGCCCCTCTTGGCTGGTGCCAGGCACACAGAGGTGGGCTGGGCTGTGCAGGGGCTTCTGGCACTCCCCAGAGGGGCAGGGAATGCTGTTTGGGAATGCTGTCCTCCTCTCTGCCCCACACAGCCCTCACACCTTCCTGGGCAACAATGCCAGAGATAAAATCTGGAAGTTCTTTGGAGAGATCCCTCCTGTCCTGCAGCAGCAGCCCAACACCCTCTGTGACCTGAATGGAAATCCAGAGAAGACAAAACAATTCCCAGTTCTTTCAAATCCTTCAGTGTTTTCAGCATTCTACAAGTGCACAAATAGATCTGTCATCTCTGTGGTGCAGCCAGGATGAGAGGGACACCAAAACCCCGTGTGACAGCCAACACCAACATGCCAGCACTTTGATGGCACCATGAGACCAGCACCCCTCACTCCAAATCAAAGCTCTGGGGAACTTCTGAGCAAGCCATAATCACTGTGCAGATGAAATGCAGACAGGAGACCCAGGAACCAGCCAGCTCCTCCAAACCAACACAATGAGGCACACAGGGGTAAGGCTCAATTATGGCCTTTTTCTGTCTCCTCTGGAGCAGCAAAATGCACTTGTGCTGGGTGCCTGGGTCAGCAGTGACTCAGAGGACAGAGGGCTTTCCATTGAATCATCCACATGGTTTTAAGCACCCTCCAGGTTCTGTTGATGGGAGGTGTCTCACTACCTACACCTTCCCTAAATATTGCCCAGGACAGGAGAGTCAGGGACGCAGCACAGACCAAGGGTGCAAAAGGGCAGGAATGCTCTGGGATGCTCAAAAAGGAATAATGGCAAGCACAGATGGAGCAGCAGTGCCACTCCCACAGCATGTGAGCATGGACAGAAACTACACCAAGATAGGGAAACAATGGGATAAGTCACTAATATTTGACTTCACAAGTCAAGACAGTTTTCTTTCCCCTCCCCTCATGACTAAGCCTTTGGTCCACACACCCACTCCATCCTCTAAAAAACAACTCCGTGAAACAAATGTGATTGCTCTAAAATACACAGAGGCAGTGACCAACCACCCTCCCCCTCACAGCACTCAGCCTATTTACTAAGAGTCTGCTCTGTTTGGAACAGGATCCACT
Source organism: Urocynchramus pylzowi (assembly GCA_013397555.1). Lineage (NCBI taxonomy): Eukaryota > Metazoa > Chordata > Aves > Passeriformes > Fringillidae > Urocynchramus > Urocynchramus pylzowi. Next base: position 175,688 of record VZRH01007523.1, read on the forward strand.
CCCCCTCTCAATGAGACATCAAACACCAGCAAGTCCAACCCCTGCCCACTTTCCTTATCCCATTCCCAAACCTCCAACCCTGCAGACAACATCCTTCTCCCAGATGAGCTTGCTGCAATCACTCCTAGCTGCTGCCAGGGGAAGGACACTGCAGTGTCCAGTGTGCCAGCTGATCCCAAACCAGCACTCAAATCCATGCCAAGGGCTGTGCCAGGGGCTCTCCCCCAGAGGACAGCACTGGCAGCTCCATGCTCTGCATTCCAACACCCCTGAGCACCTGAGCTCAAGGTCTGTGCCATGCCTGAACGGGTTAAACTGGCAGAGGGGAGATTTGGATTCGACATAAGGAAGGAATTCCTGCCTGTCAGGGTGGGCAGGCCCTGGCACAGGTGCCCAGAGAAGCTGGGGCTGCCCCTGGATCCCTGGCAGTGTCCCAGGCCAGGCTGGACATTGGGGCTTGGAGCAGCCTGGGATAGGGGAAGGTGCCCCTGTCCATGGCAGGGGTGGAATGGGGTGGGATTTATGGTCCCTTCCCACCCAAACCTTTCTGTCATTCTCTGATTCTGCACCTCACCTGGATTGTGTCTCTTTGTGCTGCCCCAGCAGTGCTGGGGAATGGCAAAGCCACTGCCTGCACCTGCAGCCAGAGCCCCCAGGCTCAGCCCCACCCTGGCACAGACTTGCTGCATCAAACTTTACTCCAGAAACTACTCACCCTCCAGACCCACTGCTCCAGACCACCCCTAGGAGCCTTCCCAGCCATTTTCTGTTTGATACATTTTTCTTATGCAAAAGTTTAAAAAAAAACCAAACAAAAATCCAAGCCTCTGAAGCAAGTGAAGACATACCCTTCTTTTTCCTTTTAGCAATCAAAACAACTAGCCCGTCCTTATGTCATCCCAACTAATCTCTTCCTCCTCTCTGGCACATCAGATAAATATCTTGTTCCTCCAACCCATCAGAAAACACAGCTGCTAAAATTATCACTCTGACCCATCAATCACCCTCCTCTCTCACATTGTCCCATATCTTCTCAGAGGTATTAAGTTCAAATCCTTGTCCTCAAGGCACTCCAGCCCTCTTTTATAACACACTTGAGAGCTCATACCAACAGCAGCTTGTCCCAAACTCCATGTCCAGACTGGACATCCTCCACATGCTTCCCTTTGGCTTCTCCTTCCCTCCCACCTGGGCCCCTCTCCCTGCTCTTGGCAGCTTTCAGCATTACAGTGGTGTAGAAATTCCTTCCAGGCCTGAAGAGATGGAAGGATGATCCTTCACCATCTCGTTTCCTTGGGAAGGCTGATTAAACTGAGAGCACCAACCAGGATCAACACGATGCAAGCAGTCAAAAAGGTTTGCAGGGAGCAGAAAGTGCAAAGTTATTGAAGTAATTAATACAGCCCATGGTTACAGTTTTCCCTGGATATTCCCAGGAGTGCTGCCTTGCATCTCTGAGCCTGCCAGCTCCTCAGTACAGGGACAGGCTGTATTTTTCCCCCTCTTCCAAAGCAATAAGCACGTTCTTGGCAGCTAAATTATTAATAAGGAACAAATGGTAATTGATTTATAGATGAGCCTGAAAAAGAGGATTTGTCTTCTTCAGTCTTTTAAGTCACCATGCCCACATGGCTTTGTGCTGGTTCTATCCCCTCCAAAACGTCCCACCCAGACCTGTAATGCAGCACATCCAGCTCCAAATGATCTGTGGTTATGTGACCCTTTTACCTCTGTTGTATCTGACCACTGACCAGATATTGCAAAACAGAAACAAAGTGCTCATTGTTCCTCCTGTCTCCCTCTATTCTCAGCCAGCAAGAAAAAGCTTAACTGGATTAGTTCTTAAGATTTTATTTTCATCCATTGTGAGCTTGTGAGAAAAAAAAAATACTCATGGAAAAGATGAGTTTTGAATTCAGCCTTTGAATATGCTGAGCTTGGGGAATTAGCTCTCGGTGCTGGTGGAAAGTTCCACAGTTCTGGCCCAGGACTTCACACCAGAAGTCTCCATCCTGCTCCTCAGACACGACTTTCTCACATTTCAGCTGCAGCACTCCCAACAGCAATCTGCACTCCAGTTCTGCTCCCTGACCTGGGCATCTCCGGGAAGGCCTTCCCCTGCACGGATCTGGGTGAGGCAGGAGGGAGGGGAGCAGCTCCTCCTCGGGCTGCTGTTTATTGTAATTACACACACCCTCCCCACTGCTTTCACAGCATTCCCCACAACTTGTTTGGCACCCAGGACTGAGCAGCAGCCAGCCTGCCAAACTCAGCCTTTCTGAGGCAGACCCGTGGCTTTACTGAAAGCAACCCAAAGTTTGTTTCTAGAAACATTATGGAGATGACATGTAAAACACACAGCACTGCTGCTGAAAGGCTGGCTGAATCCCAAACAATGGGAGCTCTTCCATGAGGCAAAAACAGACCTTCAAAGGCTTGTGGGCAAATATACTGTCACTGAATATTTTGTCATGGAAGCAAGAGCCTAAAAATACACCAGGAGCAGATAATGCAGTGAGACAGCGCGGCGCACATCCTGCCTGCGCTCTGCAAACAGCCCCGTGTGAACTGGCACCATTGTGCAAACCAGGCCACCCATACCAGAAACTAGGACAGTGGTTTGTGACCAACTGCAGCCTCCATCCCAGAGCCCCCAGCTCCTCCTGCAGCCTCCAACTCACCCCTCTGTGCTCCTCCTGCAGCCTCCATCCCAGAGCCCCCAGCTCCTCTGCAGCCTCCAACTCATCCCCCTGTGCTCCTCCTGCAGCCTCCATCCCAAAGTCCCATACCCCTCACCCCACAAATCCTGCTCTCTTTGGGAAGCTCTGGTGGGAGTGTGGCTGGGTTGTCTCAGGAACTGGGAGAGGTGAGGAAGGAGCACTTTGGGGTCCTATCTCTGCACCCATCTCTGCACCACATCCTGCCCAGAGCAGGAAACCCAGCCTGGGGATGTGCTGATTCTCCACAGGGTTGTAATTCTGAAAATACTTCTCCTCCTCCTCCTCCCTGCCAGGGAAGGGCTGTTGGTATCTCCTTTCTCTCAGCACAAATCAAAAATATAACACGAGTGCCCCGGGTAACTGGAATACATCATATTCTGCATTCCTTGCTCCCATTTGCAGTATTTGGGCTTGAAGGGGAAAATATTTTGTTTAGCATAAATGAGAGAATGGTAAAAGCCACACCAGATAGAAAAAAGTGAGGCTCTGGGGACACAGTTCTCCAACAGAGCAAAGTGAGATGAATTTCTTGTTCTAGCACATAAAGCTTAGCTGGATTTGGTAATTAAACCCAAGTTCTCAAAATCTTCAGGTGCTTTTTAAGTGTTTTATCCTTATTAAAATTGTCCCCATTGCTCTCAATGCTTTTCTGTAAATACAAGTGGCAGCTCCCTGCAGTGCAAGTGTGCAAGGACTCTGGAAACACTCCAGGAGTTCCAACACCACAAAAATAGATGTCAAAACTTGAAATCATTAATGCAGTTATGCATACCAGTTCCCAAAACAAAAAGCCCTGAACGAGCCTCGGGTAGAACCCAGGAGCTCACACACTACTGAGCACAGACAATTTAATCTGTGCTCAGAACCTCCCCTGTGCCCAGAGCTATGGAAAGCTCTCAGGTGGAAGGGGGTGTCCAGCAAGGCAAACAAAAGCAGCCTCCCCAAACCTGAAAGGTTTGTTTCCTTGCAGGAGAGCTCTCCAGCTGAAGCTGTGTGTGCTCATTTGCACAGGGAATGAATTCAGCAAATTCCACTGCAGCCCTTCACACCCTGGCTCTTGAGGATGCCGATTGTTTCATGGCAGCACCCACTAATCCCGCTAAACCCCAACCAAATATCAGGGCTAATACACAGCCAGCAGGGAGGAGAAAGGCCCTGAGCCAGGAATTTCCATTTCCAGCAGGATGAGCAGGTAAATGAGACGGACAGACAGGAAGGAGCAGTTATCCCAGAGCAGCTCCTGGTACCGGGTGTGAATGGCTTGGTGGAGAAAAGAAATCAAAAACATCCCCATCTCATTCTTCCTGCAGCAATTAATCAGATTTCACTTTCAAAACATGGGTGCTGAAGTCCAGGTGAGCAAATCCTGGGAAATACACGGTTTCTTTTTACAGGCAGGGAAAGGAAAGAGGGGAAAATACATGCTAAGAACCAAAAATAGACAATTTTTTCTGAAAATCAGAGTGGCCTCAGGAAGGGAAGGCTGTGGGGAAATGTGTATGTGAGTAAAGCAAAGAGCATCAATCCTTTCTGCTTTCCTCTGCAGATCACCCTTGATAAATTCTCATGTGACTCTTCAGGGATTCTTTTAAAATCTGCTTTTAATTATTGACTCGTATTTTTTAGGAAGATAAGATTGTCTCTGCCTTTGAAACTTCCACAAGGACCACACCCTCCCACACAGAACGATTTCACTGCTATAAAAGCTCTGGCTGCTCAGGCAGCTACTACTTAGTGATAAAAAAGCAACATGGATGGCTACAAGGGACACAGATATGGAAACCATGCAAACAGTGGCATTAGGGTTTTTTGAGCACTTGATGTTAAGAATAAAATAAAACTAAATGACATTAGAAAAGAGAAAAAGAAAATGAAAAATAAAAATTAAATTAATTACATTAAAAAAGGAAAATTAAATGAAAAATAAAACAAAAAGAGAAAATTAAAATAAAATAAATAAATAAATAAAAGCTGGAGCAGGGCCAGAGTGCCCACTGGGGGAATGCTCCCCTAACCAAGGCTGCTGCATTTCTGACTCATAAGTGAAGGTGCATCCAGTGGCTGTGTCAGGTGCTGGCTTGGCAAAAGCATTTCCTGCTAATGGCCTCTTAATTGTTTTCTGACAGCCCTGAGACATTCCCCAGAGGGCTGGGGAGGCAGGAATTGGGAATGCTCCTTTGTGCCATTTGTCACAGGGCTGTGGAGCAGCAGCCACCTGCTCCCAGCCCCACCTGCTGATGGCCCGGGGAGCTCCGAGGGAGGTGCCCAGGGAACGACCCCCCCTTACCCACCCCGGCATCCCAGTGTGAGCAAAAGCTCAGCTTTGGATTTTCTGTTTTTCACATTCTGTGCTGCTTTAGTGGCTGGGTCTGGGCTTCACATGAAGGGATGCTGAGCTCTCTGCACAGAGCAGGGAGACAAAACAATTCCTGCTCCAGCTGGGACCAAGGACAAATGATCCAAACCTCAGGCCCAAGAGCACAAACTGGGGGGAGAGAGAGAAAACCAAGCAGGGTGGGACTGCCTGGGCTGGAGCTGGAGTTGGACAATGAACTCCAAGGTGCAAATGGAGCAGAACTGATCCCAGGGAGAGCCCCCGGGAGCGGCCGTGCATTTTGGGGCCATTTTGGTTCATCTTGGGTGCAGCCCTGGCTGGGCTCTGGTGCTGCCCAAGGTGGATCCATGGAGGAGATCCTTTTAATGAATCCCTGCTTTATTCTGGAGCTCTGCCCAGCCCCTGTTCTAGGGCAGCCTTCTCAAGGCATCAGCAGAAGCCTTGGAACGTGTGGGCACTGCTGGACTTTGTGCATCAGCTCCATTAATTTAACTGTTCCATCTGAGCACGGCCTCAGAGGGCCTTGCAAAATTCCTGGATGGAGGGAGAGCTTTGCTGTGCTCAGTTAGGATGAAAGAGACTTTGAAATCTTAAAACACTGCTGTTCTCTTAGATAATGAAGTGTTTTAACAAATAAAAATAACATTTTATTTCAGCCCCAGCAGGCAGTGCTGTCTGAGGTACCTCAAGGCAGCAGCTATGAATTCTGATTTAAAGGGAACATTCACCCCACTCTGCTCTATCTGAATAAAAGCCAACCTATTTAGCATTTTGCTTCCTGCTGCAAAGATTCCACTGTTGTAGGCCTGGCCTGTGAGATGAGGAAAAACAACATGGAATATCATGTGTCACTTCCTTTTCATCCCATGCAAACCTGGGCTCAGCTCAGGGGTGGGGACAGGCACCCTCCCTTCACCTCAGCTTTCAGGCACAATAAATTAACAAGGGTGGGCCTCCACTCAAAGCAACTTTTCTTTAAAGCTCTGTATTCATCAAATCCCTTCAGAACAAGTTCATTTGGATGCATTTAATTTTACTTGGAGACTGATAATAGCTTGAGTGGATTGCATCATCTTCACTAGAACAGTAATGTCTTTTAAGTTTCTTTTTAGTAGCTGCCTCAGACATGCCTCAGATAATTTTGTTGGCCAACTGAGGACTAATGCAAGACATACTCTATGAATAAATGCATTTCCAGAGCCTCAGTCTCAGAAGGTGATTTTGCAAATGGCCAATGAGAAGTGCCTGCTTTGAAGTGTTCCTGGAACTTAAACCACTGATCAAATTCTACCAAAAAAGGCTCAGAGAAATGTTACTTCAGACTGGGTTTATCTTTCCTATAAATGCAAACTACTGCATTAAAAACAGAACTTTCCTCTATTAAATGTGCACTTTCACAGCTTGGGAGTATTTAACTGAGGTGCTTAAAGTCAACATTTCATTTTCTTTCTTGGAACAGTTAAAAAAACCTTAAAGCCAAAGCTTTCACTGGATGGAAAAGGTAACTCCAAATGTCTTTTCCCTAAAAATAAAGCATGAATTTGCACCAGTCTGTGTGAAGGACCCAGTGACACAGAGTTAACACCACTCCAGCCTGCTTTGCTCTAGAAAGGATTTCCCAGCCAGCAGCCTCCTGTTTTTTCCTTATCCAAAAAGGCTCCTGATGTTTCCCCCTTGCCCGAGGATCCAGAGAGTTCTGCCCTGCTGGTAGAAATCATTGCACAAGGTCCATGGAAAGGGGAAAAGAGACTTTTTGAGCTCTGTGGGAGCCTCTGGGCACTGCCCAAACCCCCAGCAGGGCATTTACTCTCTTGTTTCAACACATTTAATTTGATTGTGCACCTCCTGAAGCAATCCTGGCCCAAACTGCCCAAGCCCAGCTGGGTTTGTCCTTCTCCAGTGAAATCCCAGAGTACTCAGCCCAAAATTCAGCACAGCAGAAAAGGCACCAGGTTCATCCTGTCACAGCACTCTAAAAACAGACTGGTGGATGCTTTGGGGAGGGAACAGAGACTGGAGCCTGGTGCACAGAAGGATTCATTACATTTCTTTTCTAAAATTATTCTGCTCTGCTTTGTCACAACATTAAACCTGTTTGAGTTACACTTTACACAGAATGTTTACAACACATGTGGGCAAATTTAGTGATATATATTTGTCAAACTTGATTACTTTCACACAGAGATTCCTTTAAGATATTCCTTTTCCAACAGTAAAAATCCCATATGCACAAAGCTCCAGAATGGCATTGCTGGCTGGTGTTAGTGCACATTGAGCCCTTGCCCTGTTTCAAGGAGAACTTAAAAAAACCCACCAAGGGAAGCCACAAAAATATACCAAAGCAGCCCAAAACTCAGAAGATCAGAAGTTTAAACCAGCAGACATTTCAAAGAAAGCACACAATGGTGCTGCCAGCTCGCTCTCCATGGAACATTTTGTTTTAAAAGGCTGCTTTACAACGAGGCTGTTTTCTCCTGTCAGGATCACAGGAATCCTCACACACCCGTGCTGAGAAGTGTCAGCACTGCACAAAGAGGCTTCCAGGAGGACAGGAGGCTTTCAAACACCTCCTCAGGGAAAAGCCACCTGGGCTCCTTCCAGGCTGGTGCAAGAGTGCTGTTACTCCACCTCTGATGGCATTATTATTCCTTGGGCACACTCTCATTTTGCTGTGGTTTTCCTAACATTAGGCTTTTATAGGAGAGTTTTGCAGCAAGTTTGTGGGAAATGACATCACCAGCCCTCAGTTCAATCAGTTTAATACAGAAAGCTGCCTTCAAAAGAGCTTTTAAAATACATTTTTTGATGGCTCTTTAGGATTTGAAAAATGCTAGTGCATCCAAGGCTGTAAAAGTTACATAAAGAACTTCCAATTCAAACATCTGAACACTGATCCATATTCATTCTCTGTGCTGCTAATTAACCACTAGCTGATTTTCTTCAGCACTGTGTTTGTTTTAGCAGTATGGCTGTCCAGGAGCCACCTTCCAGAACCCAGCATTAACCAGATTCCATAAAACAGAACAATCACTGCCACACTGGAAAAAATTCCCATGGAATCACTGGTTTGGCTTCTACCAGCAGCACAAAAGGCAAGGAGCTCTGGAAGTCTCCACTCACAGAGTGAAATAACTCTGAAGAAGCTGATGCTGATAATTTTGGGAGAATAATCAGGTTTTTCAGTATAGATCAGAAGCTGAGGGACTGTGTGGGCAACCAGGAGAGGGCCAGGCTGGGAGGGATGATGCCCTGGGGAAGGCTGAGCTGGAGCAGAGGCTGGGCAGAGCTCCAGAATAAAGCAGGGATTCATTAAAAGGATCTCCTCCATGGATCCACCTTGGGCAGCACCAGAGCCCAGCCAGGGCTGCACCCAAGATGAACCAAAATGGCCCCAAAATGGTCACAAGATGAACCAAAATGGCCCCAAAATGGTCACAAAATGGCCCCAAAATGCACGGCCGCTCCCGGGGGCTCTCCCTGGGATCAGTTCTGCTCCATTTGCACCTTGGAGTTCATTGTCCAGCTCCAGCTCCAGCCCAGGCAGTCCCACCCTGCTTGGTTTTCTCTCTCCAGCCCACGCTGTTTGTGCTCTTGGGCCTGAGGTTTGGATCATTTGTCCTTGGTGCCCAGCTGGAGCAGGAATTGTTTTGTCTCCCTGCTCTGTGAGGAGAGCTCACCATCCCCTCATGTGAAGCCCAGACCCAGCCACTAAAGCAGCACAGAATGTGAAAAATAGAAAAACTCAAACCTGAGGCATCAGGGAGGCTCAGCTTTCCTGTGCCATTTGTCACAATCTGTCCCCAAAAACACAACTAAAGCTCGAGGGAGCATGGAGTTCCAGAGGAGCCCTGTGGTACAACATCTGGAACAGGAAAAAGGCACAAAGGAGCACAGACAGGAAGGCAAGAGGCACAATGGGCTCTTTTTAAAGCAGCACAGAAAGGACAAATCTCAGTGCTGGGGCTGCAGCTTCTGGGCAAGGAGTTTTGGAGATGAGAAATCTGAGGTACCTTGAGAGCTGCACGTTGGGAAGGAGGGCCCAGCTGCCCTGGCACTGAGAGGGTGGAAGGATCCCCCTCACTCACTGCCAGCCCACTCCCTGCTTCTCTTCACTCTCCATGTCATCTTAAACATTCCTTCACAGGAAAAGCCTTCATGCAGGATGCAGAATCAGAGCACACTTCCAAATAACCATTGCTGGGCTTGCTTTGTGTTGCTCACAGCAGGAACTGCTTTTTAAAGGCATTTTGTGATAGATTACAAACAATGAAATCTCGATGACTGGGTACAAGGGTGATAAATGAAGGTCAGTGTCACCATGAGCTTAACTGGTACTAATGGCTCAGCAGGCAGCAGTTACAGAATATTCCAAGCTGGAAGGAACCCACAAGGACCACTGAGTCCAGCTCTTAATTAAATGGCCCTTATGGGTGGCACAATACCAAAAATATCAAAGTGTATGTTCTCCATTGAGGAAAAAATGCACATTTCCAGTCATGATACCCAAAAGTCACAAAGTAAAAGCAACTTGCTTTGCCAAAAAACCAAACCCAAGCCCCCAAAACAACAAACAGAGAACAAGCCTTGTGAAAAATTGATGGTTTGACCTTGTCAAAATTGTGGGCTGCATGTACTCACCACTCCTTGTGGGACCACATTCCCAAAGAACAAGCTCTCCTTCATGTGGGGTGTTACTGATTAAAATGATTTAGGAAGACTTTTTTTTTCTCCTTGTTCTTTCTCCCACCAATTGTTCCTTGTGTTTTGGTTCTGTTTATGCAATCAAGGCCTTTCACTCTTAACCATGACCCAACTCCAGCTCCATTGAACATTTGGGCTCTGTGTTATTTGCTGGTGGGCAGGGGAGCACAGGGCTGGGTTTCAAACTGGCAAAAATCCCATGCAGAGCTTGGGACTCTCCTCTCCCCCCCCATTAAACTGTATTAAAGTGTGTTTCTTGTGATCCTTTTTTTTTGCCAGAAGCCCTACTGTAGCTGCAGCAGTATCACTAAGGATGGCTTTTATACCATGATAAATTAATTAACATTTATAACTGATAGAAAGTTCTACTGGCAGACTGTTTAGTTACCTTGGAGAACATCACTAAGGCACAACACTCTGCAGTAAAACTCAGCTTTTTGGGGGACATTTCCAAGCTTGGTTGAATTCTTAAAGCAGGCTGGAGTTGCCCAGAAGCCAGAACAACACAGAACCAGCTTTGCAGGGAACAGCCTCGCTCCCTCAGCAGGAGAGTTGGACTAAAGCATCTCCAGAGGTCCCTTCCAGCCCTGTGGGATCCTGGAGTCTCCTTTTCCTGGGGGCCAGAGCCCTAGAGCTCCAGAGCAAATCCCCACTGCTCTCTGCTGAGCCAGAGCCTGCTCCCTAGGGATCCTTCTCCTCTCATTCCCCTGCTGAGAGAGGGAAAAGGGTTCTGCAGGATCCTGCTGGAGCTTGGCAAGGAATGATCCCTGTCCCTGGTTTCCTCACCAGCTCAGCACGGAGCACCAGCTGGCAGAGCCACTCTGAGTCCCCATCACAGGCACTGGCAGCCCAGGAAGCTCCAGGAGGAGCTGCAAAATGCTCACATTGAGCAGAGTCCTCCTTTTTACAGCCCTTCCCTTGCCTGTTGCTGTCACAGCGTGGCCCTGCCCATCTGTGCAGGACAAAATCCCATCTGAAGTGCCAGATCTGCACTAGCAGAGGTGCAGCCAAAACAGCACATGCCTCTGGGGAAACTCCCAGATTGCTCCTGATTTAGTGGCAAATCAGGACACAGACTGATAAAAGATCCTCTGTCCTGGGAGGGCACCCTCCCATGAGGCAGACTTATACAAAATAATTGACCAAAATTATCTGAGTGAAGTCACTGAGAGACCAAACACTTCACCAATAAAATTTTAAAAATACTCACGACTCCAAAAATTTAACTCCCTGGCTTTACTTCTTTGCCTTAAAAATACCTTACTAATGAACATGTTTACTCACTGCTCTTTTCCTCCTCCTCCTCCTCCTCTGCCCATGACTCTTGGCAAGACAAGCTTTGATTCCTTTTCTCCTAAAAACTAGGATTAGTTTCTTTTAGGGAAAAAATAAAAAAAGTTCTAGGTAATCCTGCTTGATCATCCTCAAGCAACCTGCAAGGTATCCAATGTTGTTCCAAGTGCTAACAGCCCTGCTGGCACATCCTGGCCCATTATTAGCAGGGATTTGCCTCCAGATCAACCCTACTTGAGCCACTCCAGGAAGCAGTTTGGGTTTTAGGTCAGCTTTCCCTGCAGTTTGCTCCTGCCATGCCACAGGGATGCTGCAATGCAGCCTCTGCACTATCCCCAAAAAGAAACATTGCTCACCACACTGAAATTCTACACAGTGCTTTCAAGAGCATTGAATTTTCCCTTCTTACACAACTTAATGCCCACAATAACCTGAAAAATACAATTTTATCTAAAAAGTAATGCAGCAATTCTCTGGCCCCCATTTCAACAGACACTTCCATTGCTGACACTTTCACTCACTTGTCTCAGTGCCCCAAGGAATGGTTTGCTCCATTTCAAAGCAAGGAAACTGAGGCACAGGGACACTCACAGACCTGGAGGATGACAAGAACAGAGGTGCAACTCTCCCAGCTCTCTTGTGCCACATGTGCAACACTGTCCCCCTATCCCATGTGTGTGTTCTCTGAGAAACTAACTGCAACAAGACATAATAATAAACTTTATCTTACATCTTGCAGTGACAAGACAGGAAATTCTTCATAATAACTTACAGAAGATCAACATTTCTTACATATATTCTATATAAAACAGACATTTCTAATATTTCCTCTGGTTGTTACAGCCCTCCTGCCTAAACCTTGGAGAAGTGTGTGTGTAGATCCCATGTGCAATGCTGACATCCTCCTTCTCACAGCACAGCCACCCCTGCTGCATCAGCCAGAGCCCAGGGCAGACACAATCCCAAAAAACAACTTCCTTGTTCCTCTCTGCAGACTTAGGAGTTGATCCAAAGCTCAGGAGGAGTTTGGGAAATGCACTCAGGCTTTGGATCAGGCCAGTCATGTCTGTGTATAGATTTGCTTACTATAACTTAAAAAAAAAAATCATAAAAAGAATCTTCCCACAGTCCAGGGCTTCCACGTCATTCCCATGTTGCTCCAGCAGTGAATTCTGTAGATTGCACTTGACCAGTCACCCTCTCTGGGTCTCTCACAGGTCACTGGGAAAATGAAATACTGACTCCTCCCTTGCAAATGCTCATGTCTCTGTCCCATCTATTCTATGTGGTTTGGCAGAATCAAATACATTTTGAATGAGCACGGAGTGAGTCTTTACAGCAGCAGTCTCTGATTAATTGGCTGCTATTTAAAAAAAAAAAATTCTTTTGGAGTGTCTCTTGTGGGAATTCCATGTGCTCAGGCTGTGCAGGAGGCCTCCAGGGTTACTCAGAGGAGAAGAGCTCCACTGGAGCTTCTCCAAGAAAGCAAACACAAAACCAAACTGAAGTGCCCACGTTGCAGCTTCACACTTCACCAGGAAAACCTTTCTCCTCTGCTGACAAACAGCACAATGTGCCCTCCAAGGAGCCAGGAAAACACACCTGAAGCTCACCTAGAGTGAAACCACAGGGCTTGGACAACCTCTGAGGGGCACCACTGGAACCGAGGAGTTCGTGGATCTGCAGAGCCAAGGTCAGAGCAGAGCGACAAAAGAAAATCTCTCCCCATCACCCTTCCCACCCCACCCAAGGCCTCCACAGGCACCTGCCTGGCAAAAGCTGAGGCTGTCCAAGTTCTCTCCACCTGGGGACTTCTCTCCTCTCTGAGACAGTGACTCCAAACTACCCAGCCCTGACCTCAGGGGCTGCAGCAGCTTCACTTGTGCACCCTGCCCAACCCATGTGCAAACTCCAGCCCACAAACACCTCTGCCCCTTCTGGGCTGCCCTGGGCTTTGGGGTTTTCTGGTCAGCCAAGCACACCAGGCTGCAGGCACAGCTTCCTCTGAGAAGCATTTGGCTGGAAGACTTCTAATAATTTTACAAGCATTAGTGAGGAACCCCCTCATCAATTCTTGAAAAACCAAAACAGCACTGGAAGTGACAGCAGACACCAAAAGCAGAAGGGATCTCATGGCTTAAAAAAGCTCTGGAACCTGCAGGAGTGACAGGGAAGGTGAGGTTTTTGCCAGAAGAGAGGAAATAGGGAGGTTCCCAGCATGGAGCTGCAGCCCCAAGAGTGAGCACAAGAAAGAACAGAGGGGAAGCTCCTCTGGTGGGTGCAAACAGCCTCATCTCATCAGGGTCAAACTGCAGGGATGGCATGGAGCTCACCTCCCCTTCCACAGCCTCCAGCAGTGTGTTGGGAAGGAGGCAGCTGGCACTCATCTCCCCCCAGGCTGCCAAGACACAAGCAAACACTCAAAGCTCTGATTAAAAACTCCTCCTGAAGCCAAAACTGAAAGGAGTTGTAGCACCTGTGAGAAAGGCAACCCTCATTAAGTCAAGAATTTCCCAGCTTGTCGAGGGCTACATTTCTTGACAGTATTTCAAGTGCAGGGCCAAAACACACCAACATCTGTAACAGAACTCCAAACTAGCAAAAAACCCACTGAAAATACTCCCCCCACATATATCACACAAAAACTAAGATGGCACAACAAGAATAGGGAAAAAAACCATCAAACCACCAGCCACGTAGATAGAGCAGAAAGGTTTACTGGTGATTAATAAGAAACATATATCAAGTGATTTACAGCTTAAAAGTCTAAAAGTTCAGAGGAGTACCAGAGTATTAACCTCCAGAGAGAAGGTATTTTGCTCATATACATTCTCTGGGGAAAAAAGCAAACAGAAAACCTGTAAGTTTAAGGATATTTTTACTTTTCTGATAGGCATCATCTAAATAGCCACATATAAAATAATTTCAGAGCTTAGATGCATAAAATGATGATTTTAAAGTCTTTTTTTTCCCCCAGCATTGTATAAACTACACAGGGAACAACTTCAATTTTAAATAGGGTGCCAGTAACCTTCCTCTTCCTGCCCTGCTCAAGCCTCTCTAAAAATTGGATAATACTACATAGAAACTGTGTTGCAATTCCTAGGCACGTCAGGGTCAGATAAAGTTCACTCTTCCCTTTGAACTTTCTTGCCTCTGTGGGCTATAGTCAAATTCTCAGTGTTATTTTAACATGGTTTTTAAAGTTTAATTTCCTTTTTGTGGCTTTGCATTATTAACATCATTGACGTTAAAAGCGATAGGCAGGCCCCTTTTCATCTCTCAAAAAAAAGGGGGAATATTTGAAGATTCCTCCCCCCCACAAAAATTAATTAAAAACTTGCCTCAGCGACCCTCTGTAGCTGCTGCTACAAGGAAGTCAAGAGGAGGAATCCTTTTCCCTTCAGTGGAACTGGGATTTCTCTAATCCATTTTTGCCAGGATGTTTAGCAGAGCAAGGAGTCAGTGTTCAACCTCATCCAGAGTGTCCTGAACTGGTTCCCTTTGCTTCAGCCTCACCCAGAGTGTCCTGAACAGGTTCCCTTTGGGTCTGAGGCTCGGTATTTGACACATCATTTAAAAGAAGCACAGCCAAGCCCAGTTTTAAACAAGTCTCACTGTTGGGGCAGAGAGGAATCAGCCAGACCAGCAAAGATTTGCAAGGATCTGTTTCAAATCAACATCATCTCTACCCCCCTAAACATCTTTGTGCCCTTCTGGGAGCTGCTGCACTGATGTAGTTGGGATTTTGTAATTTTTTTTTCCCAAAGGCAAATCCTGTTATTGTGTTCTACACCCTAGGATGCTTCTTTTGGGATCTAACACCAAGTTCAGGCAGGTATTGCAGCTGGGAATTCTGGGCACCTGGCTGAGAACAGCAGGAAAGCAAAAAAAATCGAATCCAGAGGAAGTATCTCAGTGAGCCAGGCACTGGGATTAACCTCAGCCAGGCATGGAGCACTGAGCTTTGCTTTTTTAAAGGAAAAATAACAGCAAATCAATAATAAAGTAAAAATAAAGCGTTTAAAAACCAAAGTCAGCTGGAAAATAAAATTCCATCCTCAAACAAGTTCTATGCCTAACCTGCTCTTGGTTTTTTCATGTAGAACTCTAGCCTCATTCCATGTTAATGCACTGAAGTAACCTGAAAAAATCAGGTCAGCAGAGTGTGAGTCTGAGAGGGGCTGGTGAGCCCTCAGCACTTGGAGGAAAAAATAAATATCAAGGTGTTCTGTCAGAGATACTTTTAATACTCTAGGAATGCAGCTTCAAGCATCTGATTTTGCAGAATCTTTGATTCTAGACTGAAAAACAAAAAAACCAAAAAACCAAAACAAAACTAAAGCAAACCAAAAATAACCCAGCACATAAATCCAGTTAAGATCCTAGAAGCTTTTCTGTAGCAGCCACTATGTGCCATAGGAAAGCAGAAATTCATCTGACTCTGAAGCACTGAAAAAAAAAGTCACTGAACAGAACCAAGTTAGCAAGGACAGTTTGATGACAGCTTTTCCGTGATGACAGGCTTCTAAAAGATATGCCAGTTACAATAAATATTTCCAAATTAGATATCTGGCATTAAGTCGAGAGAGCCAAAGGCTTAGAGATGTCACATAACATAAAAGCAGCTCTGTTTAATTTGCAGTTTCTGAAGCACTGAAACCCCGGGCTTGCTCTGTCTTTTCCCTTTCCCCTCTCCCTTTTTTGATTTGCCAAATCCATGACCAACACAAGAAGCTTCATTTGCTCGGCTGTGACTAACATTTATCATTTGTGTATAAAGTAGCCATTATTCACCCAAATGCGAATTCAGCAAGTGCTTTTAAAAATCACCCACCCCCCAGCAAGAACCGCAAACCAAACAGCCGCCCACACCCCGGCTGGAGCAAGGCTCTGCATTCCTGAGCGCTGAATAACAGCAGCCTCTTTGACTCCAGGCTTTTCTTGCTGCTCCTAAAGCTCGGGAGAGACTTTCCCTTAGTGCAGAATGGATGCTGTAAGGTCACAGCTCAGCCTTCACCTTAACTGCTTGCTAAGTGTGGCTTAAAGATGCTCCTGATGTCTTTTTCTTATTGAAAAAGTAAGTAAAAATGGAGAAAATACATTTCTGAGCACTGAATAACAGGAGGCTCTTTGAGCCCAGGCTTTCTTGCTGCTCCTAAGCTTGGGAGAGACTTTCCCTCAGTGCAGAATGATGCTGCAGGACCAGCTCGGGTCACACCTCAGCATTCACCTTAACTGCTTAAAGATGCTCCTGATGTCTTTTACTTAATCAAAAAATGAATAAAAAGGGAAAAAATTACATTATTTTTAAGAAGTAAATATATGCATGTGTGTGTGTGTCTCTAAGCAAGCAAGTATAAAGGAATGAGAGCCTGATCTGCATCCCTGAAAGACTGAAAATAAAAAGAGCTCCCAGCTGCAGCTGCTGGGTGACCCAGCTCCAAACTGATGCCAAAGATGATGCCACCCATCGTCACCACCCGGGCAGCAAAGCCAACCCTGCCACCAGAAAGGGCCAGACCCACCCAGCACCCATGGCTGCACCCAGGGGCACCAGGCCCTGTGTCCTGGAGGGAGGGGAAGCCCAGAGAGGGAATGGGAAGCCCAGAGAGGGGAATGGGAAGCCCAGAGAGGCCAGTTTGGAGCTGGGTCTGTCCCAGCAGCTCCCTCTCCCAGCCCTGCCCACCGCCCCAGCCAGGCCCCCTGGCAGGGCAGGACAGAACACTGCTCCAGGGGCAGCACATGCAGCTGCTCAGGGCTAAAATGGGACAAAAATCCTGAAAAAGGAGCAGCAGCTCTGCCTGGAGAGCAGGGAAGGCTCACGAAGCCTCTGGCAGCTGCAGAAGCAATCTGGGGCAGCTCCCCCCCTGGAACTCCCCTCGGAGTAAAACCACAAATATTTCCAAACAATGAAATCCAGCCACAAATAAACCTCAACAATGTGCAGATAAATTGCTCGTGTTTGAAATCACTTCTTTACCTACCATGAAGTTCAGGCAGTTCTCAATTTTCACTTGCTCCAGCCAGGAGAGCCCAGCCTGTGGGGTGGGAACCAAAGCCCCACCTCAGAGCCCTGGAAATGCTGATTTTCCACACAACACCGTCCCTCCACACTTCCAGGGCTGAAAAGGGACCTGGAAATGCTGATTTTCCACACAAATGCTGCTGTTCCCCACTCCACTTTCCCTCCACACTTCCAGAGCTGAAAAGGAAACACCTGAGAAGTTTTGCTGCACACAAAAGTCATTTTCCAGATTTGCAGCAGCAGCTGGATTTGAAGATCTTTACCAGCAAACCTGATATCTCTCTTGACTTTAAGACCTGTATTTTATCCAGTGTTAATGTAACATTTCCATGCTAGGGAACAGTCATGGAGTAAGGCATCACCATCCAAACACTGGTGTACAACAGCCTGCATATCCATTTAATTATTTATTAGGCTGGGGAAAGCATCAAATGCTTTGGGGTTGCTGCTCTACTCCATTCATGTTATGCTTTAACTTGATTGGACTTTTATAATCCTTTGAGGGAAAAAAAAGACAAATAAATCCAATACTAAAGACATTTAAAATAGGATTGCCATTTTGAGTAATTGACTAAAACTAGGTAAAAATTTGTATTTCTTTTTGCTGTATCAAGGCCCAGGGGCTTGATTTTCTTTTGCTGCCACCTTGGCCAAGATCTTTTTGGGAAGGCCTGGAAGCTCTTGTGGTGCCCCACATGCCAGCAGGTACCCAAGGTGCTGAGCCAATATGACAATCCTGTATTGCTAAATCCACTATTTCCCCGAAAAACCTTGAATCACATTCAGGACTCACTTGGCCAAGGACACAGGATGTTACTTTTTGCAAAACCTGTCACCACCACTCCCAAGTCAGTAAAAAAATTGCTGGAGAGAATCAAAATTCCCCCAGGCACTTCCGATGGGAACTGGGCCCACTCTCCTTCCTCCCCTCACCTCTGTGTGCCTGAATGTCAACAGGCCAGGAAAGAGGGACAAAAAATTCAAAACTACAAATTTTGGCTACTGTAAATCCTAGGAATTTATGTCCATAAATTAGAATCCAGGTCTCACACAACCAGTTGTTCTGGTGAATAAAGGAACACCCAGAGAAAGTGTAAAGGGACAGAAGATGGGTTAACTGAGTGAAAGACCCCAAGGAGTTCTACCCTGTATTGATGGAGTATCTAGCACTTCAGCCCCAGAATGGGCCCAGCACAGGCAGTGGCTCTCCAGAACTGTCAGCTGCTGCTAATTTACACTTCCATAGTTGCCATCTGCTATTCAGCCCTTTGTGACACAGCCACCAGCCCGGGACCTTTAACCAGCACGGGCAAAACAAAACTACTCAAAGACACAAATTTTATCCATGTCCCCAACGGTAAAGGAAAACATTTAATCCAATTATGGTTTCATCACTCCTACTTTGGGCCACACAGCCAGGAAATCGTGTTGCAGTATCTTCAGCCATCAGCCCTGGATTTCAGGGAGAAACCAAAGATACTCAATGATATTTTAGGCAAACTAATTAAGGCCTGAGAATTCCAAGTAAGAAAAAACCCCTAAATGATCCTCAGGTGCCTGAATTCCTGATAGCTTCCTATAATTTTCAAAGTACATTTTATGTACCCTCATGGAAGAAGGAGATGCTAAGCTTACATTAAAAGCAAGTGTCACCAGGAGGATTTCATTGCTCCTTTCAGAGTATTCTGAAAATTACTTTTTAAATTCATGCTGTTGGTCTGCCATTAGAAATTTTTTTTAATATGTGTATTATTTCCCTTTGAAATCCCTTCTGGTAAAACACAGCCCCATGAAAACTGCAGCAGAATAACTGCTTACACCTAAAAGTCCCAGCACCTCTAGGTGTGCAGTGCTGGAATTTCCTCCTTCAGAACAGCTTCCCAACTCCAGCACAGGATGCAGATCCCAGATTTGATCAGAAAAGAAGGGCAGAGATCAAAGATTCCGCAAACTGGATGACAAATATCCAACTGTATGAGTCACTCCCAGCAGAATCAGCATGATAATGCTCAGCCCTGTAGCCAGGATTATACCCATGGTGGAAACAATGGGACATATGGGCACAAGGAATATTCCTCTTTCTTTAAAACTGTCTATTGTTTAAGAACAAAGCAAACCACATCCAAATACATCTGGCATCAACATCTAACAGCTCTGCAAGCTGATCCTTCTTTTCAAAACCCAAAAAAAACCTGTACATCCGAGTATCCCATAAATTTTGCTGGAGCACACGATGAGTCTGGCCATTTTCTGGAGGAGGAAGTGAACTCCACATTGTGCTGCTCACCCCAGGCTGCCCCCCCAGAGCCAAGCAGCCCCATCCCAGCTCCCTCCTTCCCTTTCATGCGGCCTCGGGCACACTTTCCCTGGGAAAGACGGTGGCTGGGGACTGTTTGTCCCACAGCTCATCCCGGCTGCATCCCATCCCCTGCTTGGATCTGAAGGGTGCCTGGGAAAGAGGGGAAAGAGGGCAGCTGGGAGCTGGCTGAGTCTCACCCTGGAATGCGATGGCAGAGCTGCTTTTGAACCACATCGTCCCTCCTGCTGCCAGCAGGAAACTGCTCATGTGCTGCACAGAGGAAATCGGGAATGTGCTGCCACAGAAAGCTGGGGACACCACAAACTGCTGCATGGGAGCACCCAGGAAATCCAGGGGGTCAGAAAACGCTGCAGCATGTCCTTGTCTGTGTATTACACCCTGGATGTGATTTCTGACTGAGGAGCCCCAAAGAGGAACAAGCCAACCCTACAATTTCCCCAGAGAAACGAAACGTCATTAAATGCACGTCGGATTTATTTAGGGACAGGCTGTGACAGTCCCCCCACGCCCAGAGAAAGAACAGGGCTCACTTCAGGTCCAGTTAGGGCAAGTTGGGCACCAATTTCCATTTGTATGAGCTATTTTGAGCAGAAACAAGCCAAAAGGTATGTGAGCAATCTCCTTTCTTCTCAGCCTGCATTTAAATGCTCGGTTCCCAGGGTGCAGCTCTTGTCCAAAGTAATGACTCTGAAGAAATGAAGTGGAAATTAATCACTTTGCCATTTTAAACAGCTTCCAGGTTTCCCCAGATTCATCCAAAAAAAGTGTTTGGGCAGAGCTTGAAGGCTTTCTGCATTTCTTTGTGCCTGGTCAAAGCTACAGGTTGTGGTAAGTCCAGAAAGTCCAATTATGTCACTGCACAGGGGAACAAGTCTGACCCTGGAGAGGCAGCTCAGCTCCCATTATTTTTGTGGGGTCAATTCCCACTGTGAGACCATTCAGGCAGCCCCAAAATGTGGGGCTGAGCTTTCCAAACCTGCCAACTTTCTCTGTGTGTGCAACACTACAGCTGCACACAGCTTCTGTCCCAGAAACCCTGCACAGAAACAGGAGTGCCCCAAGCTCTGCCTCCAGGGTTTGCTCCACAATGAACAATGCAGCTCTGTGTTGGCCACTGTCCACACAATCACAATAAATAAACAGCTTCCAGCATTAATCACCTTTTGACAATTTACACCATAACAGTTTATAATCTTACCTACTTTAATGCCTCTGAAGTGCCAGAGTTCACTTTGCACTAGATTAAAAGCAAGATTAAAGTAAATAAAAGATTCCACAGAATGGCAACCACCACAGAGTAGGAGCCCTTTTTATCTAACCAAACTCACAACAGTGGAACCCTGAAATAACAGGCACAGAGAGCTTCTTTTGGACCTCAGAACCACTCAGGTAAATGCTAAACAACTCATCCTTCTGCTCACAGACCTTTAAGCTTTCCAAGGGCATCAGTTTATCAATCAGTCAAAAGGAGTATTTCTGATTATTCCCTGGAACTGCAGCATTCCAGGCACAAGAAGCTCAAGGTACCAATCTCAGTTCAGCAGAATTTGCTGCTCAGCTGGTGTTCAGCAACTGTGGACTCCATGTGAGGATCGTTCTGCCATCATGAGATGCATTTAAACACCTCTTCCACTGCTACTGCAACACCTCCCAGCCCTTGCTGGATGCCAAAGGACAGGCAGATGTCTTCTGCTGCTTTAAGCCACACGGGATGAAGGAAAATTCCTTGCATCTCCTCAGTGCTCCTCACTGAGACTCCAAACTGCTTTGCTTTGCTAAGCACTTGTAAAGCTTATTTCAAATAATTATAATCCTGAGGTCTCCTCTAACATTACCACAATGTATATTTATGAAGTTCAAAGCACGGGCTGCTCCCAAGCAGTTATTTAACATTCATTGCAGCTTGTCCAAGCAAGCCCTCGATGCTCTGCAGCCCTGCTCTTCCCCCAGGGCAGAAATGCTAAGTGCAGCTTGAAACAAGACACTGTTTTGTCCTGAATTTACCCATAAAAGAAATATTTGAAGGATTGGTAATATCTGTCTTTCCCACACCTCTCCTGAAACTGTAAAATCCTACTGGATCTTAAATAAAAGCAAAGATAAATAGGAAAGAAGGTAGATGATGTTAAATTTCTATTTTTCCAAAAATTGCAGGAATCACACTCAAATGCCAACTCTGACTTGCTTCACTGCTGCTCCCACCCACATCACAGGTGAGCTGGTTCATCACCCAGCACTGCCCTGCTCCTCAGGGGTGAGGGCTTTTTTAATGAAACTTTATCAGAGACTTCCCTGCATGATCTGCCCACCTTCCTTCAATAGTTCTTACTCGCCAAAACTATTTCTAGGCAGCATCAGAAGTGCCACAAATAATCACAGGGCTTCTCCAGGTGGGGAGAAGGAAACCTCTGGAGTTGTGTCTGGGCTGGCCCTGCAGAGGAATTTGGGAAGTTTGGGCTCCACAGAAGTGTCAGACCATGGGGACACCCACATGGTTCCACATCCCATCCCTGCCCAACACGAGGCACATCCCAGGCTTTAATTTAGACTAGATCAGCAAAAAGGATGTGACTTCACAAGTGCCTTCACCCTCCTGGAGCTAGGCTCAGAAAAGTCCTTTGAAGGAGCACAAGCTACAAGGGCACACAACCCAAAGCATTTAAAAAAACCCATCATGAGACAAAATTTACTATCACCACCTGATTTAACATCACTTGGTGGGAGACTTCTACAGACAGGCACAGGGTTATATTTTCTCTCCAGTGAAAAACACAAGACCCCCACAGAACTAAGGTGCAACCTAGCTTTAAATCTTCTCAAATTTTGTTTGATTCCCTTGTTAGAGGATAAAGTTGGTTGATAAAAGGTAATTTTCTAAATATAATGCTTTTAGACTTCAGTAGAGCAATCAGCTTGGTAAAAATAAACCCACAAAAAACGTTTAGGGCAAAAGAAAACATCTTAAAACGAAAGATATGAGAGTTTCAATCCATTGTTTCTAATAAGACAAAGAGTGAGGTCTGAATCCCAGCAGGGTAAGAAGTATGTTTATTGAAGGGGAAAAAGGGAATATTGCAGAATTTTTCAGTCTGGCCAAGAGAGGTAAAATGACGCAATGCTGTAAGATGACTCTGGGCCAATTGCAGCTGAAATAGAGTACTTTTTTTTTTTTTTTTTAATGGGAGGAGATTATTAGTTGTTAAAAAAAAAAAAAAAA
>VZRH01007523.1:198426-245304 GCA_013397555.1 Urocynchramus pylzowi
CAACACAGTGGAATGTCTGTCCTGGTATCTTTAAATAAAGACAGGATGCATTTCTGAAAGAAACCCTTGTCCAGGTTACTAATTTCAATAGAGGTCAAAACTCTGATTGAAAAGTGCACCATTTACAAGGTATTAGAGTGGGTGGTCCTGTTGCCATAAAGATAAAAAGAGACTGAGAATTGCAGCAAACTCAGAGACAGCCAGAAATGGGATTATGCCTTTTAATGGTGCTCTACCACCGGGCTAAATCAGTGCTGTAACATGAAGCCACATCCTCACTCAGCCCTCGAATGCCTCCTTTTGTTTTACATTTGCTGGCCCAGAGAGATGTGATTACTGGAAACAAGGAGTTAAACTGATTATCTGATGTTCCACTTTCTTTAAAACCCGAAGAAAAGTAGCAAATAGGTATTTAGTAAGCAGACAGCAGTTACTGCAAGCTGAAAAATCACTTTCCGAGCAATCCTGTCCAAAATGCTTTTAGAGTCCAAAGAAGCAGCAACCCTGCTGTTAAACAGATCTGCTATGAAGAGAGAAAAATAAAATTGAAGCAATATCACTGCAAGGGAAGCAGCTCTCAGGAACACAGGGATGTGCAGTGCCACAAGCAGCTGCAGGTCTCAGAAGGGAATGACAGGGTTAAACTCAGACATTTCCACTGACTTACAGGAGGCTCAATCTGGCAAAATTCTTCAGAACAGGCAGGACTTGGAGCATGTGTGAATGTGCTGGGATCGTTATTACTCATCCTAAGGCTGCACAGGGCAAAGGAGCTTCCTCCAGCTCTCCCATGGACACAGGGGTGGCCATGGGAAGGTTTGTAGGACTGAGTCTGTGGAAATCTTGACTTTAAAAAAGCAGTTCTTGAAGTGGGGAAAGTGATAAAAAAATCCCCGAACAACAGAGTGCAAAATCCCCACAGAAATTTCAGTGTTTGTGTTTAGAGATAAATCTTCACCACATACCCCCCCTCCCCCACAGAAAAAAAGAAAGACAAAAATAAACCACGAAGGGAAGGAAGGAAAAACCTCACGATTTTTAAAGTTTGTTTTAGGCCTACTGCAGCAACGGCTTCACTTGGCTTTTATCTGCTTTTGTGGTGTCCTCCAGCCCTGGACTGTGAAAGCAAAGTGCTCCACACACAAACAGCAGAGGGTTTTATAGAGCAGGGTTCTTTGTTATTGCTGGAAATTAGAGACAGGTGTTGATCCCAGAAGGGACAGTAATTGCCACGCACAGGGAACCTGGAAATACCAGAGGCCCTGAGCCTTTATTACCAAGATAGCTGCAAACTCCTGCCCCAGGCACAAACCAGACCAGTCCGTGAGAAACTTGGCTCTGGTGATGACTCTGCTTCACACACAATTGGAATAAACACTTCCAGATTTCATGTCTCCATCACTGTTATTCATTATTTGCTAAGAGATGACAGAAAGCAAAGTATCATCAACAAAAGAATAGAAAAGCCCACAGCTCCCCCCCAGAATCCTTAGCCTGGCTTTGCACAGCTCCCTCCAGGGTGCAAGTCCAGGCTGTTTTTCCTCTCTGCCTTTCCAAGAGAATAAATGAACAAGTTGAACAGCTTGTGATATTTGCATGACTGCAGCGAGAGCATTGGAACAGTCTGAACAGCCAAAGTCTAAAGAGTTTGCAAGGAGTAAAAAGCAGTTTGTGACAAAGCCCTCTGAAGACCCTCACCTTGCTGCAGTTACTACAAGTATTATTATTAAATCTGTAATGACAAGCAAGCCCTGTCATTTCCACAGTAGGCTCTTTCTACTTATTTCCAGCTCAGAGATAATCCCACTTTTATTAGGTGCTGATCTATCACTTTATGTATTGCAGAGGAAGAGCCCAAATTCCAGGGAATGAGAGGTTTTAGCTGAAATAATTTCATGAGTGGCTTCAGTGAAGGCAAAAAGACAAGGCAAGTAGTGCTGCATTGACTGGAGTTGCATATGGACACCACCACCCGATGGCAACAATATGTTAAAATTAGACAAGATTCTTTTGATGTAAATTAAAGGAAAAACATTTTAAGGAGTGTATTTTCAGTACACTCCAGGCTCAATTCCTGTCATTGACATTTGCACGTCCACATTCTGAAACAGTCTCATCTCTGACAAAACCTGAGGTGCTGCAGCTGCTTTTCAGTAAATTAAAAGATTGCCATAAAGTTATAGCACTTCACATCTGCATTGTCCAACACATCTGGGTCGTGGGAAGGAAGATTAGGCAACTGTCTCCTAATGTTGCCTCTTGTTCAATTAATTATCTCATCTGTGTGCAAGGAATGCCCGAACTGCAGAGCCAGACTCGTTCAGAAGATGGAGCAGGATTTCATTTATTCGTTGCACAAGGGTCACTCAGCTCCTCACGTTCCACACGATGATGCCAAATCCCTGCTACACCCAGGCAGTTTTGCACCCACATTTGACTTTGCTGTAACACCTTGCTCCAGCACAGAAACGCTTTCAACACTCAGGAAAAGTGCCAGACTAAGGATAATGTAAGAGCTCAAGTTCTTCATTAAAGGACATGGCCACTAACGGGCCACTCACCTCACACAATAAACAGCATTTAGCCTTCTCTTTGAAGGGGACATCAAAAGGCATCTGAGTTTGCACCTTCAGTGCTTGTCACCTTCAGCACAGTCCCCAAATGGCCAACTGCAGCGCCTTTTGCATGTGGTTAGGTGCCTATTCACCATGAAATCATGACAAACCGATCTGCTGCCGAAGCCACAAACTTGTATTGAACAATCCCTGGTAGCGATGGTGACAGGAAACTGCCAGTCCCCGGTGTGGGATGTGAGAAAACAAACCCCTTCAGCACAGTCACACTCTTCAAAGACAAGTGGTTCACCAGTGGGTGACATTCCTGCAGTGGTTTGCAGGTAACAGGAGCTACACTCATTGAAGTGGAAACCAGAAATGAAATTATGTTACTGAGGTATCATTATCATAATATGGAGAGATATGAAAGTATAAAAGTACGTGGAAATCAGACAATTCAGAGCTGTCATTTCTGTTACAATCAATGTGGCTTCCAAGCAGCTCAGCAGCACGGCCAGACATGGCTGCTCGGTCCAAATCCACTCTGCCATTTATTGGCATATGAAGAAAATATTTGGGTTTAAAGTAAAAGATAAAAAATTATTGACAAATAAAAGCAGGGGTTATTGTTATCTCAGCTTCCACCAACAGAATGCCCCTTGCTACACCAAGCTGCATCTGCCAGCCCACTGCACACATTCACAGTGGCTTTTGGCTTCTTCAGCCTGTGAAAAACGTCATTTAAAGCTTCCCAAAAGACACCCCCAGGAGCAGATTCACCCCCGTGAGATGCTGCACAGCACACACACTCAGGGTTTCCTCAGTCACCTTCTTCAGGCCTGAAAACCACAGCAGGAGATATAAATATAGACACATTTTCAACACTTGACTGGCTCTCTCCTCCACTCTTTTGTGCCAGGAGATAACAGCAGAAAGCTAAACTGGAGAAAGGTTATCCTGTGGGCAAGGCTGTACACTGAATTCTCCAAGGATTGCCAGCTTCAGATTAGGCAGCACTCCTCAGTGTCCCTGATAGCCATAAAACAAACTGGATCAGCTTTGTGAAGCACAAGACTTGTTTGTCTCCTGTTGATTCTAAAGGGGTTAAGTACCTTGGAGTAACAACCTCACTTGCTGAAAAAAAAATCTCCATTAAATTAAAAAATATGCTGCAAGCTGGTACTGCCTCCAACTCAACGTGAGGTGAAATTTTTAACCAACAGGAATAAGCTATTGAATCACTGGTAGAAAAGTTATGAGCTGTGTCTTGAAATAATCCTTGTCTTCCAAAAATAATTCCTGGGTTATTTAATTTGTAGCAATACATTACACGGACAGTTACACTGGACCAATTTTTGGACACCTTTTGACAACACTCAACCCTCAAATGGGCCTAGAAAAATATCCTTCAGAGCTCCAAGTAGCACAGGGACTGCAAGGCAAAATTAAGAATGAAATGTGACAGGATTTGTAAAATCAAGAGGTGATCCTAAAGCAAAAGTGTGATCAAGTCTTCTGTGCTTCCCCAGTTCCTCTCACAGTGATGTAAATTCAGAGCTGCTCTGCACGTGCAGAAATGATGGCCCCAAACTCACACAGGTGAAAAATGTGGCTTACTGAACTAAAAACAAAAATCATCCCCCACTCAGGCTTCAAACCCAAGAACCTGTGGCTGGATTGTTTCACACATTCACACCGAGTAACGCCCTTTGCTTTCAAAACAAAGAACATTTTTGTTCCCTTCCTTGCCCTCCCAATAACCATCTTTCCCTGTTGTTTAAGGTTCTCACCCACAGCACAAGGGAGAAAAATAATATTTAAACCAAAAAAACCACCCCAACCCCTAAACAAATAAACAAAGAAAAGCACACACAGGAGAATGCAAGTCACAGAGGCACAAAGGAGCCAAGAGCCTCTGGGCAGCTGCAGCTCAGGGAACAACTCTGAGCAGCAAGGCCACCCAGCAGCAGAGCCCTGCCCAGGAGGGTGCAGGAATGCCACATCCACACCCACCAGGGTACTCCTGAAAATTCCCTCTCCCTGCTTTTATGCTCCTAAAGCACCTCTGATCACCATTAGAGCTGACTGGAAAAGCTTTATCCCATTATTTGATTTATGTGGGCATATGTAACACTAAACAAGTGGTTTGTTCCAATGGTAATAAACAATTACCATTTTTTAATGAAGTTACAATAATTTTTTTTCCATAGAAGGATTAATTAAATACCATGTTCCACTTGAAGCTAGTTCTATGGGATACAAATTTTTACATATATATTAACAAACCTAAATATATACATACACATATTACAAAATATAAAATTCACCTTAAACTTTTAATGGCCTCTCTCCAGTTCTAAACTTCCTGCTCCCCCCTCTTTTACTGAAGAGACTGTCAAATGTGCATGATCAATGGTTTCAAGCACAAACAGATCTTTCATTGACTATCAGACAAATTGGAAACATATAAACTTTGAACACCAACTCAAAAGCCAAATTAATAACAGTGCTCATTAGCTCTACCTCCCACCTTTCCTCTTTCTTCTGGAATAGCTGGTCTGGCAGTAGAGCAGAAACTCTGAAATGCCATCCTAAAAATAGAAAGCAAGAAAAGAGGAAAAAGAAAAGGGGAGGGGGGAGAACAGGAACTGAGAGAATAAGCAGAGTGAGAAGCTCTGTAATATAAAACTGTCTCCAGCTTCAAAGTCATCAGCCAATCATAACCCAATAAATGCTATTTTTTCTTTCTAAAATCAGAACACTCCAATGGCTATTTTTATTCCTGTTTAGAAGCAGCTCCCCCAGCAGGGCCTTCAAACCAGCAGGGCCTGGCATGTAAAGCAGGGACTCACAGGACCCCATTTCAGGCCAGCATTCCCAAGACCTTCCCTGGCTCCATGGGTTCATTTGTGTCTGGCACCAACTTTGTTTTACACCACAAACCCCATCAGAGAACAAATGGAGAAGTAAAGGGAGGAAACAGAGGGGATGTTTACATGGAACTATTCTTTCAACCCTATTTAAGGGTGCTCCCTTCATGAATTTCTATCCATTCAAATGGCTACTCTGTTCCTCCAATACCCTAATACACATATTTTCCACATGCAGCAACCAGGAACTGCAATATGGATAGGTTTGGATTAAAGCTGGTTCTTGGGTCACTCAGACACTCCAAAAAGAATTGTTATGACCCTTAATATACTGAAAAATCACAGCAGAAAGGCTCCATGCTCATCCTAAGCATGGAAAATATGGACATAAAATGAAATTGCATCTCTTGAGGTGTGTCCTCAGCACTTTCTTACTTCTTTTGTGTGGAGAAGCTGTGAATGCCCCACCAGTGGAAGTGTTCCAAGGGAGACTGGAAGGTGCTTTGAGTAACCCTAGGAAAGATGCCCCTGGACATCCAGGGAGCTGGACAAGATGAGCCTGGAAGGCCCCTTCCAATCCACACTGTTCTGAGCCCATGATTCTAAAATGCTAGAGGCTTCTTCCTCTATTTAACTGAAAATTAGCAATATAAATACAAATATAAAATTCCCATGTTACAAATTACTGGTATAACACAGAGAGAGCAGCTTTTGAACTGATTCCTGTTTTCCATTCAGAGCACAGGAAGATGCCACTTCAGTCCTGGATATGGAAAACTGCAGCAGGCCTTAGGATGTCTGCACCAAAGTGCCCCTTGCCCCCATTAGCCTCAGGTAAATCAACCCCATTCTCAGGATTTCACTCTCCCACCATCAGCAAAAGAGGATAAAAATCCTTCTGCTATCAAGGATTTAAGATCAGAACTCTGGTATAAAAGAGAGGCCACAAATGCTCCCCCTTCAAAAGCACATAATGAAAAGGTCTTTAAGTGGACTCAATGAATATTGTATAGTAAAGATTTATTATTATTATTTTTAAATGGGAGTAGCTGCCAGCTTTGGAGCTTAATTGTTCTCCTTCAAGGAAAGTAACCATGTAAAGCACACGGGGAAAAAAATCCAGAGGCTGTTTGGCTCTCAGCTTATCTAAGTAACCTTGATCTCACATGTTACTTCTCCATCCTTAATTTTAGTGAGGAGATACATTAAATACTCTGTTTCCCACAGCAGGGCTTCAAATTCATCTTGCTTCAATAGCTTTGAAAAGAGCATTTATTTCAAACTTGTAAATGATTTAAAAGAGAACGTTTAATTAATAATGCTGTTTCCAGCCAGATGGCCAGCTATTAGTTTTCAGTCATCTCTTTCAGAACAATTCCCCACCAAGTCTTCAGATGCAAAGGAGCTTTGAAGCAAATACATGTGAGTGCTCCACACTCAGAGGCTGCCAAAACATTCAGTAAGAGATACAGCTACAGGTACAGAAATTACATTTTTCCAAGTGCTTTTGCTGCAGGTCATGGTTGTAAAAGTCCACCAGCAGCAGACACACGTTTCTTTCATTTACCATCCTGTACTGGGATGGCATTAAATTCACATATGGCTATAGAATATTACTTGACTGAAAACGTGAGGCTACATGTACAGAGTTTCCCCTGGACTTGTGCTAACAGACCTCAGACTGCAGCTCAGGAGCAGAACTCTGTGGTATGATGTGTATCAACCAGTCAAAATATTCCATGTGTACAGGAGGCATTGCTACAGAGATGAATAGATAAATATTAGGCAAACCCAGCCAAGGTTTACCACTAAACATCTGTGGAATTCTAATATTCTCACTGATGTAGCACCGACATATTTTCAAAGAGAGTTTCCAACAAAAATTAAAATTGCTTTCTTAGTACAAATGAGGTGCTGGGCAGCAGCAAGGTAATGGGGTTTGCAACAGGTTTTTAAAATCCTGGGATTTTAAGAGCTTTCCCAACTGTAATTAAATTCCCTGACAGGCAAGGGCTGCATCTGGGAGGTAGTTAAGGTACAAGCAGGGTGCAATGTTTTGCTCACAGTTGCACAGTGGTGTGGAACAAACCCTGATATTTTCAGCCTTCCCTAACCACAACGTGCATTCATTATGCAGCAATCCACAACTGAAAACCCATCTTTATTCAGTTATGATTGGGAAAAACAAAGATGCAATTGCAATTCTATACCTGAACTTTCAGCCTGTAGTTCTCCCAGACAAGCAGAACCAGCCTTGGGGAAAAGCTTCAATGATCAGCTGTCTACCTACACACGAGTTATTTATGGCATCTAATTCAGAGCAAAGCTCAACTCAGTTTGCAGAGTGCCAGCAGACTTTTACTAGCAACAGAAACCAGCTAGGAAGTTGTATCAGCTCCAAAGAGTGGACAGTGATTATCTGCTCTTTAAAATTTGCCATTTTGCTTCATTCTACCACAGTGGTTTCACATTTTCTAGTTTGCACTTTCTACCATTCTTGTGCAAAAACTGGTTATTAAAAAAAAAAAATAACTTTGCTCAGAAAACACTGACATGAAACAGAGCAATAGGACAGATCTGACTGCTGGTGAAGCTTATACTGAGTAAGTCAGGTAAATTCAGGCCCAAGAAGCAGATTTGGAGAAAGACTAACCAAGTCATCTCTAAGTCTGCCCATCCCAAGCCTGTGAAACTCTTACAAGGTCATTAATTCAGCATCTCCAGTGCCCAAACAGTTTTGCTTGAAGGCTCCAGGCCACCATCAATAACAATTCCAGACTTTTTATCCCACAGGCTGCTGATTGTTGGGAAAGCAGGGACAGATGTCATTAGCAGACCTTGTGCTCTCCTGAGTTCAAGGCCTGTAATTGTGGGGGGCTTTATCTAGAAAACATTTCTGCTTCCTGAGCTTTTGGAGCTGTGGGGCAGGGGAGGGGCACATTGGGATAAGGGCTTTACCACTGGTTTGAAAGCCATTTAAAATGGTTAAAAAAAGGAAAAAAAACAAACAGAACAGCCCAATGCTGCCTTGTGCCCAGGCACAGGATCACCCACTCCAGAGGTCCCTCAGCCACAACTGTGGAGGGTCTCTGCCCAGCCCCACCAGTGCCCATCAGCAAACCCTCACTGAAATATGAGTGAACTCCTCTGAAAATTAAATGTTTTGCAGAGAAGTATCATTTTCATCAAAGTTCCAGCTAAACCCTGCCTGTCTTCCTGCCAGATTTCCAGCCCAGGCCTGACAAGTCCAGTCTTCCTGGGGCTGGAGCCCCCAGGTCTCACAGGCTCTGCTGGGCAGGCTTCAAATCCTGCAAAGAACCCCCAGAAGCCACCAAATCCCTGAATTTAAGAGAAAAGTGGACAATATTCAACCTACAAACACGCTTCCCCTGTTTACACTTCACTGCTTTCCTGTGCTGGCCTGACTCTCCCTCCACTTGCCTGTAAACTGGAAGTAAATTTACTGAAATCCATGTTAACTACACAAACATAAAAAGAGTGGGAAAAGCCTCCAGCTGCTTATTACCCTTTCATTTAGACTGAGTGCTTTTTAAACACTGATAGAATTTTTCAGATGTATTTGTTACACATGTGCTACAAAATGGCTCTGCTTCTTGAGTCCAGGGGAATAACAATTTGTTCAACAAATAATAAGGACTTTTCTGTACAGTTCCACGTGTATGGAAACCATAGGCTTTGTATCCCTATGAAAAAAAACACACATCTGGTCTTGCTCAGAATAAAATTAAAGGTTCTTGTAGTTGGGTCTTTGTCTTCTCACACAGCAACACTAAAATTCCAGTTAATGGAAAGAAAGAAAACTTGGGGAAAAAAGAATTCTCCAGCCGTTAAGTAGATAAAGCAACAACAGTCACACATTCAACACAGAAACAGAGGCATTCTCACGTGCCACAGATGTCCTCCTCTCAGCTCAATACTTCTGTGAACCTTAACTGTCCTACATGTGGGAAGAGTAAGTGAATTTCTCTTTTCATGTTCAAGCAACTAAAACAGGAAGGACAAAGTTTCTCCTCTTTTGTTGGGAAAAAGGAGAGTCAGTGTCAGCACCCATCATTCAACCGCTGCTGGCTGCAGCTTCACCACAAAGGAGGAAATTTCTGTTTTGACTTCCTCTTTAAAAAAAGATTGAGTTATGGTTAATGAACGTCACCATTGCAGAGAGACACTCTGACCTTTCCTATGATGCAATCTGTGTGGAAAATTTACTGAAATTCTCAACTGCAAATTAAGTGAGCTAAGGAGGGTTCACCCATATGTTCACCCTGAGAGCCCTGGAGAAAGCAAGAACCCCAGGGAGAGGATCCTGCCACATCACCCACTGCAGTCCCTCTCTCCAGGATTCACACCCCTTGTTTTCCATAGTTGATCCATGGTCCCATCACGGGGTCAGGCACCCAGCCCACCTGTGCAGGTGCTCCAGGACAATTTGGGCACACACAGCACAGCTGGAACGTGTCCCCTCCTTGCCCTCATAACCCCGGGCTGAACAGCAAGTGAGCTGTGAAGGCGTTTCTTGTGACACACAAAATGTATCAGGATCACCTCTTCACCCTCTGGACTCACACAGGCTCCATTTCTCCCAGGCAGGTTTTACTGGAGTTATAAGCATGTTCTTCCACGAGGCTCACCAGTGAGAGATATAATCCATGTTTTCCCCAGCAGCAGCAGCAGCTGTCAGAAGGCTCTGCAGCACACACAAAAACCTCCCTTGCTGCTGAAGGAACAAATCTGGGTATCTGGAACTGTGTAGCTACAACATCTTAGGTTTCCTAAGCTAACTAAGATTTCCTACTGGAGCTCAGATGATCCCTGGGTGACACTTTAAAAACCAGGGTGTTATTTCTTACCCGGCTGGGCTCCTGTGAAGTTAAGAGTTACCCTTGGTTTTATTTGGTTGGGTTTTTAATAGGCTGCTATTACTATGCAGGATTAGCTTATTTCCATTCACATTTGTGTCCTCTGAGGAGCTGAGTCTTCAGGACAGAAAAAAAGAGCTCTGGCTTTGAATTGTTACTACAGAGGCACAGTACCTGGAGCAGACAAACTTCCCTAAGGGCAAGTCCCATCACTCTGGGGGCAAAGAGATGCCAGCAAATGAGGATCAGGTCTGAAAGGCTTCACAAAGAGATGCCAGCAAATGAGGATCAGGTCTGAAAGGCTTCACAACACCTTCAAAAGCAGCATTACTGCAACAATCCACACATTATTGGCTCCTCAGCTACACAAAGCTGTGCAATTATCACCCATTCCAAAAGGAATCAGCAAACACCTGCTGGAGTCACCCCGTGGAACTGCAGGGTCTGGACAAGAACCTCAGCCCTGGCTTCACTCCCCTCGCTCCTGTCCCTCCCTTCCCTGCCCATCAGCACAGGCAGCTCAGGACTGGAAAAGGGTTTTTTATAAACACATCAAGGCAGACAAGGACAAAAGTTAATTAGGACTATTCATAAGCCTGGCTCGAGGAGTGCTGCAGCCCATCCCTGAAAATTTAATTGCACTCAGTAGAGGAAAGCTAAAACATAGTAATCATAAAAAAATAACCCAAACAACAGAAAGAGATAATTTGGGAATAAAAACTGATTTCAATTTAATTCGAGCACTTGTTGGCCCTATTTATTTCATCAAGTAGTTCATGGAGGATAATGGCTTTACTGTGCATCTAACAGCATTAGAAGTTCCTAATAAATTAACAAGTGAAAATTAATGGCTGCTCAGTCCATTAAATCTCGTTAATTTTATTTTTGTTGTAATAATACAGCAATCACAAGTTTACATTATTAAACCAATATTTATTAGAAGAACTCATTTTAATTGGATCCCTGATGTGATAACCCCGTACAGTGTGTATTTCTTTATTTCATCAATTTTTTTGCATTTATTTCTCATTATATTTAAATGACTGTGATATTCAGGGTCTTTTCCTAATACTATGAAAGTTAAGCAACCATTTTAAACATTTTCTTTCACACAGATTCAACACTTACTACACAGTATAATGAGAACATCATGAGTCCCTTCAGAAGCTATTTTAACTCTTCTAGTCTCTTGAGAAAGGGCAGAAGAATGAAAGGCAGAGATATGAATATCTAAAGCATCCTAACAAATGGTAAAATCCATTTTTTCCTCTTAGCCCCTCAGTGTCCTAGATAAACATTCTGGTTGTTTTTCAAGACAGAAGGAGTTTTATCACTGGTTTTAAGGCAAAATATGAGCTGCCCTGCACAACTCAGGTAAAAAAATAAATATATATATTAGCAAAAGGGTTTGAATTGTAGTGACTGCACAAGAAAACGGAGGAGACACCTTAATAAAGGGCTGCTGTGCTATTCCAGCAGCAACTCTTTTGAGGGGAGGGACCATAACTCCTCCCCAGGCTCCCTCCTCTCCCAGCTCCTTGTCTCTGCCACAATAACTGAGTGTGAAGTTGCTCCCTAACTGGTTGTACCAACGTTATTGCTCCAGCCTGACAGCAGTGCTTTGTTTTTGGGAATGGCATCATGTGGAGCACAACAACTCCACACACATCCCCCAGGCTGATGTAAGAGGCAGGAACAAGTGCAAAGGGGGGAGAAAAAGTTGGAGGGGCTGCAGGGAGCAGAAACCTGTGCCCAGAGAGGGGGGGCTGACCTGTGGGGAGACGAGAAAGGTCCTGATGGACAAGCAGGACAGCAGGCAGAAAGAAAGACATGGAATCCCAGAGAAAAAGCTGCGTTGGAAGGGACCCACAAGGATCACCGAGTCCAACTCCTGGCCCTGCACAGGAGCAGGGAGTCACACCCTGGGCCCAAGAGCGTTGCCCAAACACTCCTGGAGCCCTGTCAGGCTCAGGCTCACGTGCACTCACCGTACCTGCACCTTCAGACCTGACCTGCAGAGTCCCACAGAGGCCACCACAGCTGGGCCGGGGAGAAGCCCTCGGTGCCACAGCTGATGAGGGCACTGCAGCAGCACAAAGGTTGGGCAGGGCTGTAAAACCTGCCCATAAAGCTCGGCAGGACAGAGGTCACTGACACGGCTTTGCAGCAGGAGAATCCCAGCAGGATGGAGCTGAGCATGGTGATGGCAGCCTGAGGTGTTTGCACACAGGGACTGGGCTAAGCCCCTGCAGGCACTCCCAGACAAGGCCACGAAATATTAAAGCTCCTCACACTCAGGGATAGAAAACTGAAAACAAAGTAGCTTGAAACTGGCATTGAAAAATAAATAAATTTGCACATGGACACACAAAGTGAGACTGGTCCTTTGCTGGTTACTGCAGTCAGGTGGGCAGCAGTCCCCAAAGAACTGTGGAATCAGAGAATATCCCGAGCTGGAAGGGACCCACAAGGAGCAAATACAACGACCCCAAAATCACACCATGGTGTGAAACCACAACATCCTTCAGGGTCTTGCAGACCCTGCCACTTAACATCCTCACAGTTTTCCTATTTTTCTGGTATCACCTCAAACCTAAGAACGTGATCAAGTCCTGTAAATATTGTGTGGTCAACTCCCAACACAACCGAAGCTGTGCTCACACCCAAGATGTTCCTGAAATACTTATGTTTCTTCTTTATTATGCTTATGCATTATGTTCCTTGTGTATTATTCCTGGTTTTCCCCACCAAAATGTAAATCATTTAAGGAACACCTTGTTCAGTGGCCTTTAAGAAGCAAATGTGCCATGTTTCCACTTCAATTGGTACATTCTACCCTTATCAGATGAGCTCCACAAGAAATAGCACCCACCTCTCCTCAAAACTTTTCTAAATTAAAAATAAAACACCTCACCTCTTGAAAAGTGTTCCTTACATACAGGAATCCTGGCTCTCCTAAAACCACTGGTGATACCAAAACAAATAAATACAGTAATGAGTTCAAAAGAAAAATGTGCATATGAAAATATATTACAAAATGTCAGGAGATTTATGTCTTTGTGTGTGTAGCACCACTAAAGCTCTTGAAACAAAGCAAGACTATAGACACTGCACAGCTCGTAGAAATTACTGAGTGCCTGTCACATGCAGATCAGACCCTAAAAATGTTGAGTTAGACACTCATCACACTTCATTTCCAGGACAAATGCCGCTGGTTTCTCAGGTGCACAAAACGGCCTCTTCTGCTCAGAACAGTGTTAGAAACTCAGGTTTTTGCAGGTTTGTATGAACGTCAGATGTAGATGCCATTCTCACCACATTTTTGGATCTCCGAAGCGAACAGAGCCACCAAAAACCCTGCGAGCAGCTGGAGCAGATCACTGCCTGCTCACAGAGCAAAGCAGAGAGGCCACAAACACCCAGCTGCCTCGGCTGGGTAGGTGTTAATGGCACACTTGTGCCCAGGGTGGTCTGGAAAGTGATAAAAATACTCATCCTGAAAGCTGGGCTTTCAAGATAAAGGATGCATTTTCATGAGCAGAAGAATGTGTGTTCTCAACTTTTATCACCCAATACAGGATGAAAAAACCCTTCTGCCAGGGTGACCCACGACTCACTAGGTCAGCTCTGACACCAAAGGCCACCAGCTCAGGGCACAGAGGTTTAAAGAAAGATCCTGCTGGGGCAAGATGGGCTTTGGCAGCTCCAGAGGAGGAGGGAAGGAAGATCCTCTAAAGGAGCCATCCCATGCAGCAGGACCACCAGAAACCATCAGATGGTCTGAGACCAGAGTTTTTCAGCGGAAATGACTTCCTCCTCCAGCAGTAAAAACAAGAAGGAAAAACCCTTCTTGCCAGGAGAGTCACACTGAAATCCCTGAAGGCCTCTCCAGCCTTTTGCTGTCTGCCACAGGCTCTCCCAACAGAAAACCTGGGGTGTCTGTCACACCACCTCAGAAACGGAGCACTTGGAGAAGTAACACATGCTGAGCAAATACACAAGCAAATAAACTAATCCCTGTTTACTAATCTGTCAGGAGATTGCATGTAGTACATGCTTCCAGACCCCAGCAGATAAACATGACAGCAGGAATACATTTGTTATTCTAATTCCTTAGCCCTACAACAAAACAAATATTTTTTCCTGTCCTTTCTTCAAATAATCCCACCTGATCAGTCCAGGAATTTGCTGTGTAGCCCTCATTCCCACAAGCAAAGCTTCTGCAAAGCTCGAACCCTTTTCCATGTGAAACTTGCTCTGTCTCATGGATACAATAGCTAATTTTGGACTTACCCTGCTCCTGCTGGGCCAGAGTCATCACTGGCATGGCTCCACTGTAATTCAGTCTACTGATGCATTACAGACAATGCACAACATGAGCTAATCCTTAACGATGCTTTTCCCCCCTTTCCCCCTCCCCAACATATTCCTTGAGTAAATAGTAAAATGACATACGTAAAAATTATTAAATGAAAAAAACAAACAGCAAACTAAAACCACGCTAAAATCGTCTTGCAAACACTAATTTCAGATGACACAGTAATCAGATTCACAGATACATTAGGACAAGCAATGCAGCCCAGAGGAAAAGGCACAGCTCTTAAAGTCACAAGGCCTGGTCAGAGCTGCAGCTCTGCACTGACTTCAGAGAGACTGTTCCACGTTCCCACACCATTCCCCAACCTCTGACACACAGATGTTAACATCTCAGCACAGCAAACCTAACCACGGTCATTTCTAAACAACAAAAAAAGCAGATATGAAGTTGTATCTAAATACTAATGCCAAAGTATAAGGGGCTCCCACCAAAACAGGCTGATGCCTCCCCCATACCGAACTTTAACATCTGCAGGCTCAGTGTCATAAATAAACGTGAAATGTTTTAATTTCTGCACAGATTTTCTTTAACAGAGGAACTGCCAGGACAATCTCTGAAGGTGAGTATTCATGACTTGTGATATATGTTTATGTTGTTATTTATTTTCAAACTTTACTTATTTTTCTTTTAATAAAGCATTGTGTTTCGCCCGATTCTTTTCTTCCTTTAAATCAGAAAATATCAAATCCTTCCTTATCTAAATCACCTTGTCAGGAGTCACAGAAGTTCCACGGGCCTTCATGCTCTGCTCCCTAACGGGTCAGCATCAGCCAGACACAGTACCCAGGTCACAGCAAGGCTGCTCCAGCAATTTTCTTCTTTTGAAATGATAAATATTTCAGGGAAGTGCTTTAATCAGGGAATTATCTACGTGGAAAGCACGCTGCTTACCAAGAACTTGAAAAATACAGGTTTTAAGGCATTTGTATTGCGTGGTGGCCCTACAGGTTTTCATTTCTGCTTCAAGTAGAAGCCGGAGCAACTCTAACAAAGGCTGAGAGCTCTCATTTGCATTACTGGCCAAAATCTTAGCCACAGTCATTCAGCACCAAAAAAAGATAAGGAGGCTTTATTTTTCCTTTTAAAAAAACACTGCAGTTGTTGGAAGAAAATTTTAGGAGCTCCAAACATCCACATTTCTAAGCTACTTGCTTCACTTTTTCATGCAACAGATGCTGCTTTGTATCAGCTCCTGCATATTAAATCATTCTGACAACCAAGAAAGCATACATTTGTTTGTGCCAGAGAGAAGCATGAATACACACACACACACAGATATCTTCTCACGCAGAAGCACACAATTATGCAGCATTCAAATATTTGGGATGAACTTTGGCCTTTGCTTAAAAAAAAAAAAAAAAAAAAGAACTCTCAAACAACAATCAGGAACAGACCCAGCAGTCATCTGGCTGAGCTCACAGAAATCAACAATCTGCAGCAATAAAACACCACTTGTGGGCAGCCATTTGAAAGTTACTTGAAAAATTATTCTGAGATGGGATAGTTTTATACACTTTTAGTCTTTTATGATTTATGATGGCCCTATGTATCGAGTTCGGAATGGAGACTAAAAAAAAAAAAATCTATGTTCATTCAAAAAATGGAGAAAAAACAATCAGCTATATTCACCCTCACATGTGTGGGGTTTTTTTTTTTGCACTCCAAACGACCTCCTTCAGCTCTGCCATTTGCATTCCCGATTTAAAAAAGTAATTCGAAAACATCAGCAGAGCAGGGCTCTAAATCACCCCTTCAGAGGAGTAATGAGAGGCCAAACAACCCAAACAAAACCGTTTTCCTGACGCACTAATCACAAGAAAATCTTAATGCAACAGCACTTGAGAACACGCTGAAACTTCTGACAATGAGAGCACCCTCAGTGAGTGGAACTGATCCGCAGCGCTTCCAACTTTTTTTTTCTTTTTTATAACCTCGGCTCGAGGCATATTTTCTCCACTACGTTTTCTCTCTCGTTACTAGAGAGTAATTCAATTCTGTAGCCAGTTATGGGGTTTTTCTTAACTAGACAAGGAGCAGGCAGAGAAGACCAGCACCGCACCGAGAGCGGCAGGGCCGGGACGCAAACCAAGCCCCGTCCCGGCCGTGCCGGAGCTCGGGGGTCCTGAGGGTCCCTCGGGGTCCCGCGGCTCCCCCGCACCCCGCAGGCCCCGGGAGCCGCGCCCGCCGCACCCCGGTACCTGGGGATGGTGATGCACTTGGTGTTGATGTTCTGCGTGGTGATCGCCTTCTCCAGCTCGTCCAGCTGCCCCGTCTTCTTCAGCTTCTTCACCAGGCTCTTCACCGCCTTCTCGCACCATTTCTCCTCCTGCCCGTTCTGCTCGCCTTTCTTCCAGCCCAGGAGCCGCTTGACGATGGGAGGAGTGAAGGGCAGGATGGAGGACATGCTGGCTGTGCCGGCAGCGCCCGCCGCCGGCTCCGCGCTCTGCCCGCCGCCCCCNCTCCCGATCTCCGCTGCCTCAGCGCCGCGGGCCCGCGGCTCCAAACTTTGCCCGGAGTTCGCCGCCTCTCCCCGGCGGCGGCGGCGGCAGCTCCCTCCTCCTCCCCCTCCTGCCCCGCTCTGTGTGCGCGGAGAGGCGCCCACTCCAGCTCATTCCCAGTCTGTCTCTCATGCAAATTGCCTGCTGGCCGCCCCGGCCCGGCTTCCACCCCCTCCTTCCCTCCCAAACACGCCGCCGAGGGAGGGAGGGAGGGAGGATGGAAGGAGGGCGGGGAGGCGGCCGGCCCGCCGGGAACTCCGCGCCTCCATCGCCGCCCGCGGAGGCCCCGGCTCCCTGAGGGGGATCGCGCTCGGCGGGGCCCACGGGGAGGGGAGAACAGCCAGGAGCAGGACAAGGAGCGGTGCCCGGACAAACCCCACCGAGGGGAGGCAGGAAAATAAACACAAGTGTAAAGCCCCACGAGTGTAAAGCCCACTCAGTGAGGGGAAGGGGGCAAGAGGGTCCACAGCATGGCTGCAGCCCCTGCCAGGGGCATTTCGTCCATTGAAAGGTGCGTTCCCACACAGATACCTGAACACAGCTCGGCCAGCCGTGCTCAGACAATCAGCTGCTTTTTGTTCCAACCCCTTTAATTTACTATTCCATTCCCTCATCTTTCCACCCCGAGCAACAGGTACCCGAATAATTTTTGCCCTGTATCAGACAAAAAGGACACCCTGGAGGTGTTTACCACCGGAGCTGGTCAGAAATTCTCAGACGGAATATTTTTGTCAGAGGACGGCAGTTTGTTCACATCTAGGTGTTTTGTAGAGATGCTTCGGTTTGGGCTGACTCAGGGTGGCATCCAGGTACATTTCCAGTTTCTAACTTTCCATCACTGGGCAGACTGGGTTGTCACACTCCCCAGTCTCAAGCATGCTGAAATGCAGCCCAGGTCCTAAAAAAACATATAATTATAAACTTTAGCTCCTCAAAGCAGCAGTTCTCTGTTAAACTACCCCAAAATGGTGCTGAGCAAAGAGCCTCAGAGGCACCTGCAGAGTCACCAGGTGCCTCTAACCAGGCTGGTTCCAGCTGCATCTCATCTCCCTGCAGCTGCCCAGGAGCAACAGAGTGAAAGTTTTGTGGGACTTGGCTCCCGAATTCTGAGTTTTCAAGCTGAGATATGCTTCCCAGTTTTCTCCCTCCTATCAGAAGGGACGGCGGTGAGCCCGAATTTGGGAAGCCTGCGGGGCTGCTCGGCAGCTCCCAGACACGTGGGCTCTTGCCAACCCGCGTTCTCATACTCCAGGATCCAGAGCAACCCAGTGGGGAGACTCCTCGAAAGCCGGCATCCCAAAGCTCCCTGTGCCTGTGGATTTGGAGCAGCCAGCCATCCAGATTGCCTCGTGGCAACTCAGGAACCGATGGCATCAGACAGCGTCTGAGGGAACTGCCTTGGCTTTCACACGCACTTCAAACACAGGCTTTTATTTCAAATTGACAGTACCAATTTTTGAAATATTAATATTGGATACAAATTAAATATGCCCTTCTCTTCCCCCCCCTTCAGCATTCTCATATTATTCTCCAACATGCATTCCCTAAGTGTCTTGAATTTTGGAGGCTCACCACTAAAATTTTGGACTGTTGCCCTGACCCAGTTTTTTGGCTGCTTTGGTTGAGATGCCTGAAGTGCAAAGATGTGGAACCCCGTAGATGATGATCCCAACATTGTTTGAGGAAATGTCTCCTCAATACCTCTAAAACAATGCAAAAATTATTGATACTATTTACACTAAAAGCTGGATGCCTTGATTACTGACTTGCTAGTGCTGTTGACTTGCTGTATGTTTGTGTTTTTTCTGAAAAGGCCAAGTTTCTGATAGTTTGTGATTATTTAAGGGTCTGAACTCTGATTCAAAAGTTGTTGTTCACAACTTTAGAAAATGGCTTGAATATGTGAACCAAGTGAAACAAAGGAAGTTAAATCCATTTTTTTAATGCAGAAATACATTCTTACTACATTTTGAAATGGGGTGAGTTAAATATTTTTTTTCTATTTTCTCAATTCTTGGCCCAGCACATTTTGCAAGCCCAGAGGCTGAAGGACCTGCCTCAGACCTGGTAAGTCCATATTATATCAGGGTGATCTCAGAGCAGATTTCTGTTCTAGGGACCAACATTTCTTTCTGGCTGTTTCGGACAGAAAACCACAGGCACCATACCATGCTTTTTTCACCCAGAAAGATTTTGATAATACTCAAATCTCATCGCTACACTCACAATTCATGCTGTGACCTTGGTTCAGCAGAACTTCTAGAATTTTCTGTTCATGTTCATGGGCTGATCTTCACTCCTCACATTCATATCACAAGTCGTGGCCTGGGTACATTTGAATAAGGGGAAGGAGAGGAAGAGCTGAGCGGTTTGCTCGTGCTTGTACAGTGATTTAGTGGCAAAAGGGTGAAGATAATTTGCTAAACACTAAACCAAACTGGGTCTCTTGCTTACAGCCTCTAAATTAGGTGTAGGCATCTAAACCACTGATCTAAACTCTGGGCCACAGCAGCACTGAAAACACTCCTGAGAACAAACAAACAGTTGGGCTTGGGATGTGGGATACATTTTTAAACTTAAGGCCATGACATTTAATGGAACAGCTTGTGTGCTTGCTGGGGTTACCTGTCAGAGTGAACTGTTCTATGAAAATATGACTTTCTGAACCCCTAGACAGTAATCCTTTATTTCAGAGAGTTTTGGACTCTCTCATAGTGGAAAAATTAACAGGAAAAGCAGGACCGTCCCAATTCTGCGTGGTCTGGATCCGATTGCTGGTTTACAAAATGTCTGATGTCTTGGAAGCCACCACTAGGCAGGAGAAGTTTATGCTTCTTTTTGTGATTGTGCTCATTTTTTCTGGAACAATTTGTTCTTTACTTTTAAAAAGTCATTATCTTTGCTTGTGTTTGGAATTGTAGAGGTTCAGGGCCACAGTCTGCTCTTACTGAGAAATAAAGATATATGTAGTCTACAATAATGTGAGGAAACCAAACACTTCAAGGAAAAAACCCAAACCCTTTACTGCTATTTTGCATTTCTTAACCTTTTACTAATACACTAGCATCTTTAAATTATTGAAAAAGAATATCTGCATACCTTGGGTTTTAATATGATTAATGAATAGGACCAGGATTAAAATTCTCCTTTCACAAAGAGAAAAATCAGGCTCTGCTTTAGGAACAATATAAAATTAGCATGAGAAACAAGAAGGTGTTCACTGGAGTTCAGCTGTGCATATGTGTACCTTTATGAAAACTATTTTTAACAGCTTCAGAGACTGAAGAATTGTTCTGTGCTTTGCTCCATGTTCCCTTTATATCCTTTGAGTAGCAAGAAGGGATTTTTGGGGCAGACAGGAAGGTGTTCAGGGCGAGCTGGGACAGGCAGGATGGAGGCAGCGTGGCCAGAGCATGCTGTTCCCTGCCTGGGCTCGGGCTCTGAGGGAGCCTGGTGCCTGCTCCAACAGCTCCCAACGTGCTACTGTGGCTGGGCTGAAAATCAGGGAGTGGTTGAGAAGCAGCTTCTGAGGTGCTGCCCCCATTTCTACCTCACTGGCTGAAATATTAAATGTAATTTCCTACCTGTATGTGGAATTTTACAATTCCCAGGTGGACAAGCTGGAAAGCTCACAGCAGACAGGGTGGTGTCCTCAACTCCTCTTGTCCAGTGCTCTTCATGAAGGGTGAGATGGGCAGCACTGAAAATGAGGAGTTTTAAACTGGGTTATCTTAATTTCTTACCTTGTAAATAAGGGCTGTGACATTTAACTTGGAACCTATGTCATGTATAATGTGCATAAACAAGGGAAAGTGTGGGAGCTTTCCCTGGTGAAGGTAATTTATATATCTATATGTTTAGAACAGCATTTATATGCAAGCAAACCTATCTTAATCACTCAGAACAAACCTACAGGAAAATAATTTCTGGCGTGAGTCATGAAAACAGCGAGGCCTTTCTAAGTTAATGTTTTCAGCAGTAATGTCAGCTCTATAAAATACACAGCTCTGTCAAATCCTTTCAGGGTACCACAGCTATTCTTCTCTGCAGATGAGAAAATAAGCACACACAATAAAAAGTTGTTTTGTTGGAAATTCCTAATGCTTCATACACACAAGCCAATTCACCTGCGTGTTCCAAGAGGCTCAGTGGTGCAAAAATCACACAACCACTTCTAGTTAAGCCAGAATCCTTTCTGTTACCACGGCAGCACCTCTTGCCTAAGGAAAAAATACAAGGCAGCAGCACGTCCAGAGTGATCCTTCTAAAACACTCTCCCAATTCCTGGCAGTTGTTTGTGTAGGCGCTCCTGAACTGGAGCTGACCTCCCTGGAGAGCCATGGACAGGCCATTCCTGCACTCCAAAACCTCTCTGCTTCTGATTTACACCTCTGAGTAGCCTTCCCCAGGCCCCTATGGCCCATCTGGGGCACAGGACAGAGCTACTCTGAAGAAGAACTGAAATTATCCGCTACAAATAAATATTCCCTCGTTATTTCCTTCATGAACTGTACGGGTCTTGGCAGAGAGAGAAAGGGCGGTGTTGAGGCTGGGGCAGGTGTGTGATCTCCCAGGAAATGTGAGTTTTCCCCTGTGTGTCACAGTGAGATGTGAGGCAGCCTGGGCCTCGGGGGGTGTTTGTGGTGTGCAGGGAGCTGGGGGGCCCTGGCTGCTCCCCTGGGGTTGGGGCTGCTCGGGGCACTCGCAGCTGCACGGGAAGCGGCCAAGCTCTGCTTCACTGGCATGGCACGTCCTGCTGGGCAGGGCCTCAGCCCCCCTCACAAACCCCTTATGGGCCATGCTGCTGGGCAGGGCCTCAGCCCCCCTCACAAACCCCTTATGGGCCATGCTGCTGGGCAGGGCCCCTCAGCCCACCTCACAAACCCCTTATGGGCCATGTTACTGGGCAGGACCCCTCAGTCCCCCTCACAAACCCCTTATGGGCCATGCTGCTGGGCAGGACCCCTCAGTCCCCCTCACAAACCTTTTATGGGCCATGTTACTGGGCTGGGCCTCAGCTCCCCTCACAAACCCCT
Organism: Urocynchramus pylzowi; assembly: GCA_013397555.1. Classification (NCBI taxonomy): domain Eukaryota; kingdom Metazoa; phylum Chordata; class Aves; order Passeriformes; family Fringillidae; genus Urocynchramus; species Urocynchramus pylzowi. Next base: position 220,641 of record VZRH01007523.1, read on the forward strand.
TATGGGCCATGCTGCTGGGCCTCAGGCCTCCTCACAAACACCTTCAGAGGGTACAGAGGGAATCCCAGCTCTGCTTCACTAACACAACACATCCGGCTGGGCAGGGCCTCACAGCCCTCAGAATAAACCCCTTATGGCACATCCCCCTGTCCCTCTGGGCAGGGCCCCTCAGACCTCCTCTCGAACCCCTTTATGGCACATCCCTCTGGGCAGGGCCCCTCAGCCCTCAGAACAAACCTACAGGAAAATAACTTCTGGCGTGAGTAATGAAAAAAGCGGGGCCTGACTAAGTTAATGCCTTCAGCAGTAATGTCAGCTCTGTGAAATACACAGCTCAGTCAAATCCTTGCAGGGTACCACAGCTATTCTGCACCCTCACAAACACCTTCAGAGGGTGCAGAGGGAATTCCAGCTCTGCTTCACTAACAAAACACATCCTGCTGGGCAGGACCCCACAGCCCTCCTCACAAACACCTTCAGAGGAAAATCCAGCTCTGCTTTTCTCTCTTTTTTTCAGAGGCTTGGCTTTAAAATCTTAATAGGCTCTTACATGGGAACTCCTGGCACAGTTCACAAATGTCCAATGTGTGAAGGGAGACAGAAGGCAATAGTCTGGAGGACAGTTCTTCGTTTGGTTTTTGGAGTTTCATGAGAAAAAATAAAACATCTTGATGAGGACACCACAGCATCTTTCCTGCATGGCTGTCAGAGCACAGGAAAGGGACACACAGGGATACAAAAGCCTCCTGAGGCTGAGTCCTCTCCTGAACCACAATCTCTGGGATAAGGCCTGATCTAATCTTTCCAAATGTGCTAACAGCCCGATATTAATATGCTTTTAATTAGGCTGGAGATAAAACTGTCACTAGGGTGGCCACCCAGTGGGGATGTGCTGATATCCTGAGGGATGGAGTGGAGGATTTTCAGCACCCGGGTGTGAGGAGGCAGCACCTGCAAGCTCAGCCCTGCCCAGACTTTGCATACAAGGAGCTGCTGTCAGGCTGCTCTCGGTGTGACTGCACACACACACAAACATGGCCCTGTCCCAGTCTGGCAACCTGGAATTTCATGGGGTTTAATATGGCTAAGAAATAAAATCCAAATTCTCAGTTTTAAGGATGGTCCTCCTCATGACATGTGTCCCTACTTTAGTTGCTGGAGGGAGTGAGGTGCTGCTGAGATTCCCCTGTCTGCTGTAGTACAAAAAGCACCAAAAGCTGCAGTCAGGAAAAAAAGAGAACAGGCCAGGCCCCAAAACCAGAAGCTCGTTACAGGTAACAGAAAAACTCCAGCTCCCAGCCACAAACATTTATTTGAGATTCCTTTCCCGTGTCCATATATGACTGTCTGTCCTTTCTGAATTCCTTGCTGTGTCTGCACCCTTTTTCTTCGCCAGGGCACATCTGTTAAAGTCTTTGGTTTGGTTTTGAAGTGGGCATTTTCTATCCAGCTGAACTTTAAAAAAGCTCCTGAGCAAAGGCTTTAAAGGAGTAAATATAAATACATTATTTTTATGAATAGGCTCCTGTTTTCACATGTTCCACTTGCAATGGCTTCTTGTCCACAACTGCTGGCATGTCCGGCCCTCTGCAAGAAGAATCCTCATCTGGAGGAACACACATTTCCTTGTGCACAAGGGATATTCTCAAGGAACATTTTAATGAAAAAATTCACCTGTATTGAAGGGGTCAACCCCACCAGTCTTGGAAAACAGAAACCAGCCTGGCCAAACTGAACCCCCAGCACTGCAGGGAGATCCTGATCAGGTTCAAACTCTGTGCCTGACTTTGTTTGGGCCAAGACTTGTGCAGAACCTGGGCAGAGCTTGAGGCTGTTCACAACATCCATCCATGCACACAGCAGGGAACAAATCTTTTGGATTCCAGCCCTACCTCACCCAAGTCAAGTGAGAGCTGACTAATTGCTATTACTATAGAGTTTAGTCCGTAGTTTTTATGTGGTGGTGGCTCCCCTCCATTCAAACCAACAGTTAAAGGCCACTTCTTCATTTTTGAGGTTTACTTAATTAAGTTACCCTTTCTCTCTTTTCTTTTTTTCTTAAATTCTTTTAACCTAAAACGCATTGAAGGCCTCACAAAGGGACTGTCATTTTCATTTAAACCAAGAATCCTCTTTAAGGCAGCAGCAGCAGCAAGGAGTGGCATGGAATTATTTGCCCATGAATAATATGTTAATATTTATACATAGCTTGGTTAGATAAGGGAAACAACTTGGAGATCTATGGGAGAAGCTCTGCATGGCCATGCTCTGTGGAGCAACGTTTCCAGCTCCGTGTAGAATCCCAAGTGTTGATTTTGCCTCCTGACAGTTTAATGTGTAACCCAAGAAAGTGCATTCTTCAAGATAAAAAAGGGGGAAATCAAACCACCACAATCTGCCTGCTCTTCCCTTCCAGGGGTTTCACTGCATTTTGAACAGAGCACAGTCCCTTTACTGTTGGGATCCTCAAACACAGCTGAACTGGAGAGAGTCCACAAGCTGTGCATGCAAACATACAAAAAACCTTGGGTTTATTTTTTCCTTTTGAGTCCTTACTATTGCAAAAATGCAGCTTTGCCTTTTCATAACATTTTCATAAAGCTCAAGTCCCACTTGGGCAGTAGAAATGGCACAAATGGGAAGAGAATGACAAGGAAATGTTCTGTGTGTGTGAGAGGAGGGATGTTTACTCCTTGTTTATTTGTTCTGGGGGGAAATAAAGTGCTTTGTGTGAAGGCTCTTTGCAAGAGAGGCTGAAATGCTCTCTGGGCCCTGTAAAAGCATTGCCAAGTTTGCCAGCAGAGGGGAAAGAAATCTGGGCAGGCTGCCCTAAATTAAAACTAAACTTAAATCAAATTCAGTTTAAATACACAGACTAGTGCTTGGTGTGGGGGCTAAAGGCAGAATTACCAGCTCAAACACTGGAAACTCCTGAGTAAAACCTGTTCAAATGGGTCTGAAATTTAGCAAATAAATTAAAATCATAAAGTTGCTTCCTTCCTTCAGCTTTTGCTGTGTGTTGAAGGGGTCATGTTTCCTACCTTGTCTTGGCCCGGGTAAGACATGAGATGAGGTGAGGTGAGGTGAGCTGAAAGTGGAGGTTCTGATGCAATTCTGTCCTTCTGGGAGTTAAGGATTTAAGGAACATCACCTGTGTGAGCTTGCAGTCAGCTCCTGAGGGGTAGGGACAGTGCAAAAGAAACCAGAGCTGTGGAGAAAGTCCAATTAATTATTAATTTTTAATTTACCTGAGATACTGAACAAATTAAGGATGCTACTTTATTGGAGCACATTAGGATCCTACACATTTATTCTTTATTTTAGGATAAACTAACCAGCATAACTTGGATCTGGATCAAGATTTCAAACCAAACCTCAGGGCTGCCTGCACAAGGCTTCCTGTTGGTTTTGATATGAGATTTTGGGGATCTTTTTAAATGAAAATGTCACACCACTAGTTACAAGGCTTTCTGTAATGTGTCAAAGTCATTTTTTCAATATTGGTGGTCTTTCCCCTCCCAAGTTGTTGGGAGTAGAATTGAAAATCACATGCTCCAGCACTTAGAGAGACTCTGTGAAGTGAATGGAAGCCAATTTAGGCAGCTGGGTACAGCCTTGATAGAAATTTTCAAAGGCACACGTGATTTTTATGACCTTAGGACTATTTCTTGCCTCTGGAAGTCTCTTTCATAGCTCAACTTCAGCTACCTCTTCACAAAAACCCTGTCCTGTTTGTTATCAGCACTCCCAGATGTCCTTTACAGATTTCCCTCTTTCAAAGTCCCTGAAACAAACTGTGAGTACTGGAGGGGGGAGTGCAAAGCAAGGAGATAATTTCAGTTACCTAACATTTATTTGACTTAGTCATGCAGAACTGCATCAGTGCAGCTGATAGGGAAGGATGATTAAACCAGAGCCTGAGTCTTTATTCCCATGTGATCACTGCCATTATCTGCTATCAAGGTTGATCTGACAGTAACTTTTATTTAGAATCAGCCACACTTCTTTTCCCCGCCTACCCCAAAGGCACCGGGGCTGTTTGCAGCTCCCCAGCTTGCAGAAAGTAAAATGTGTGCCTCCAGTGCAATGAGGGAGCTGGAAAAGGAGATCTGGCTTCTTTATTTTGGGGGGCCTGATAGGAAATCAGGAAATCAGGCTTTGTAAAGAATCCCAGAATGAGACCTTAAAGCTCATCCCATTCCACTATCCCAGGTTGCTGCAAGCCCCTTCCAACCCAGCCTTGGACACTTCCAGGGGTGGGGCAGCCACAGCTTCTCTGGCTGGGGGAGAGTTTGAAGGTCCTTGGGTTGAAAAAACCCGAATGCTGCAGCTCAGTTATTAAATGTCCATCGATTCCTTGCTTTCTCATACACATTCATATTTCAAAACACATATATATTTCAGTATCCCTTGCAATATTGCATAATTGTTGTGGTGTAAGCCTAGAACCTTTGTAGGCAAACTCCTGAAAGTAAGGATGTTTTTATAACAAGTGAATACAGAAAATATTAATAATTATCATTTTAGGCAGAAATTTCACTTACAGGATGTGGAATGTGCTGCTAGATAAAGGTTAATGAACAGGTCCATACCTGAGCTCTGGTCCATAGGGAGTGACTTTGTGGCTGACCTTTCTTTTAGTGAAGCTGCCTCAGGAGAAGAGAAGTGATTCCCTCACCTCCTGTGCCATCACTGCCCAGAAGCAGCCATGACAAACCAAAGGGTTCACAGAACTTCCCAAAGAGCTGCTCCATTCCTAAAAGAAGGGAAGCCAGGTTAGAAACTAAATTTGCAAAGATGGTTGTCTGCAACTCTGGTTTCTGGTTTGGGGTTTGCATTTCTTTCTGGGTTGTTTCCTAAGAACTTAACCAGGCTTGCTGAGGTGGAGATTGAGGCATGTCTGAAATGAGTCAGCTTGTTTTTAGGTCTTCTGCCAGTTCTGAGAATTGTGAGTTTTCCTCAAAGACTCCTGAGCTGTGACCTGAGGATCTCCTGGGTCTGAAGCATCCAGCCATGGTGGCTGTAGAAAGGGGGCTGGGGAGGAGGGGGGAGGAGGCTGTAAGCAGGGAAGAACACCCAAAATCAATGTCATTTCTTCATCATCAATTGGGGCTTTGATGGAAGGAGAATCCTGAAAAGGACCATTGCTGCTGAGGTGTGGAGAGCTCTGCCAGGCAGGGTGATCCCAAAGCTGCTGCAGTGCAGGGCAGGATTTGAGTGGATTTATGGGAACTGAGAGTTCAATCTTTGCTCTGCTTTGGGTTGGTACTTGGCAACCTGAGGGACTCTTCTACAGACCAATCTGGATATTCTGGGCCCTTCATTTTCTGAATTATGAGCTTCATTTTATAAAGTATTGGTTTCATTTTATAAAACACCTCTGAAGCAAGAAGGGAAATGGAGCAAGCTGTGAAATAATTCTCTGATCAGCCACCCAAAGCCCCATGAGATCCATTATTGTGACAGCAAATCTCCCTGCAGTGTGTGCAAACTCAATCCCCACCTCTGTGCTGTCATGGCAAAACTCAGATCCATCACACCCTCCCAGCCCCTTCGGGCCCTGGCCCGTTTTGGGGCTACCTGAGGTACATGAAACAATGTTCCTTCCCTGCTCTTGGGATGTGGAGAGGCCTCAAGTCAGGGCAGAAATGTGGAGGCAGCCACCCAGATGTTGCTGCTACAACGAGGGAGACAGAGCCTTTTGTCTCTGCTGTCACTGAAGCTACAGAACAATTTATCTGATCTGTGCATGGAGCAACATTATGTGTCTTTCCATTGTGTGCAAACATTTCTCTTGCTTAAAATGCTACACTTAATGGAGCAGTTAGTCCTGAAATCTACAACATTTTGTATTTCTTCAGTATAATTCATGCTGGAAGAGACCAAGTCACCAGTTTGCCAGTAGAGAGGATTAAACTTCCTGTTGCTACTTGTAGAACTCCATAGATTATGTGCAGTGCTTTGCACAAGTACAGTGAGACCTAAATACCTTACAATCTATTCATCTCTATCAGATAAAACTCCCTCCTCAGCCTAAATCATTAATAAATGTTGTCTGAGTCATTAATGCACCAAAACTGAAGAACACTGGACAATTGAGATAAATTCAAGGAGCAGAAAACTGACAGCAAACTGTCCCATTTCCATCCACCCACTGTCACCCTCCCAAAGGGAAAAACAAAAAAAGAAAAAAGGCAATGGATTGTTCAAATGACAATGGGGTGAGGATGAAGGCATAAAGCCCTTTGAGAGAGAAGAAATTCCTTATGAATAGACTGGAAAAGCTGCATTTCTGCAAAGGGAGAAGGGCAGGGCTGAGATGCAGCTGAGCTCCACAGGATCACACAACCATTAAGAAAAGACCTCCAAGGTCATGGAGTGTGAGTGTTAACCCAGAACTACAGGAAGAGGCAGGGCTGAGGAGGAAGGGAAGGATGGGGGCAGCCAGGTCCAGCCTTGCAGGCATGGTGGTGGGATGTGGGGAGGGTACCCAGAGCTCTTCCTCATCCAGAGGATGGAGCAAGGCAAGGGCAGGAGTGGAAAAAGACACCGTGGTGGAGGAGAAGACCAAAGCCAACAGAGTCTCCTGGGGCAGGGCAGGAGGAACTTCTCAGGGGGAAAAAGATGTGCAGATTCAGAGGAAAAGAGATGCTAGGTTTTTCCAGAGCATAACAATCTATGCTGGCCTGGGGACAGGGGGTGATGGACAGGCAGGAGTCACAAACAGGAGTCTGACAACAGCCAGGGCCCAACCTCAGGGTCCCTGTACACAAACAGAAAGGTGGGTGGCAGGACTGAAAAGCAGAGAACACAGAGAGGCAATGGTGACACTGAGGAGGGGTTGGATTTCTTTGCTTTTAAGAGATTTTATAGCCAATGATATGTTAATTTTGTGTGGTGCCAAAGTCAATATAAACTGCAGAGAAAATCAGATCTGTAGTGGTCAAGGATGTGGAGAAACGTTGATTGTATATTTAACAGGAAGCCAGGGAGATCAAAGAGTTTTCAAAATGGTTTTGTTTTTAACTGATACCCTGGCTTTATTTTGTTTAGATTGAGCTGGGGGCCTCTCTGAAGAGGATGAAAGGAGAACAGAAATGTGTAACAAAGACATTTCCCCTCTCCTTAATAGTCAAGGGAAGTTGACATCCCTGTCAAGCAATAGCACCATTATATGCAGGGCTGCAAGAAAGGAAGCTATTTTATCCTTGGGAGGAAAGAGAAATGTTATCTTCTAGCAAAGAGGTGAAGTCCTGCAGAAATTCAGGGCTGTTAATAGACTGTTATGACAGGGTGCCATTTGATTTCCAGTGAACGAGGCGTGTCCCAGGCCTGAACACCCCCCAGGCAGCACAGATCAAACAGAGCACAGGCACAGCCTCCTTCCTCCCTGGTAACAGATCCTTCCAAACACTCTGCTTGTTTTAAGGGTTAAATTAGGTTTTTGCTTTTAGCTATTTTCAGCTCCACATGAAGGGATGGTTTTGCATTAATGGAAGTGGCAAAGTCTAGCCTGTAATGAATTAAGATAGAATAACATGAGACTCTGCAAAGAGAATTCTCTAAAAGATCTTCTGTAAAAAGGAACATCTTGTAACACTTTTGGAGCAGCCCTTGGGCACAAAATTTTTGAATTAATTAAGTGTATGCTTAAATCTGCCTTTGCTGATCAAAACACTGAATCATCTTTATACTTTTTTTCTTGATACAGAATGGATTTGAGTGAATACTTGAACATGTATTTGTTTTGCAGGACTTTTAACTTGATGTGCATCTATGCCCTGCTTCAGTTTCATCCTCTTAGTTTGCAGGTAGCCTTATGAAGCTAAAATCTTGACTTCCAGTTAAAACAGGACATTGAAGATGACAGATTAGAGGATACAAGAGGAAGGGGCTGTGCCACGGGAGGCACATATGCCCTCCCTGCTTCAGAATGAGGAACAAACAAGAGGCTGTTTCCCATTTCTGCAGCCCCAGCTGCTTTGAGTACCAGAGCCTCAGCAGCCCCTGCCATTGTTGCTGCAGTTAAGGTAGTGCCAGTGTTTCTATCAGAAACCATTTAATAACTTGGCCACATACACCTGCTTCAAGCTTAGCACTGAACATGATCAGTCCTTCAGCAACTCTGAAGACATTTTCCTCCTCCCCTCCCAAAATTCCACAAGTATTTTCATGCAGTGTATCTAGGCTTGATGAAGTTCCCTTTTGGGTCAGTACCCCCATCATTTGTACCTCTGAGTGAGTTGTGCCACAATCCTGCTCATGGAGAGCTGCTCTCCTTAGATGGAACCTTCAGTGCACAGGAATCATTGATGGTAGGAATTATGGCCTCTCAGGTAGATTCTAAAACCATGTATATTCATGATTTCCCTTTTGCTGTATCTTGCAGCTGACAGAGGAGATCAGAGTGATCTCAGCATCATCTGCACCACCACAGGCCCTTTCTCTCTCTCTGTTCAGGCTTTCAGCTAAACCTGTACCTCCACAATTCACCCAGTTTGTTCTTTTTCTGCTCATGGATGACTTTCCATTTAATGAAATGGCTTTAGGGATGTAGGAGGCAGCCATGCCTCGATGCCTTTGCCTGCTGGCAGAGCCCTCCATCCCCATCCTTATCCAAATAACACAAGGCTTCAGCTCCATCAGGGGAATGGTGTGAGGCTGTGTCCCAGCTCCAGGCTGGGAGCAGTGTGGGGCTACCCCTCCCTGTGCAGCCCTCATGTGTGAGCAGAGAGGCTGTGAAACCCCATCTTCCTTTCTCTACCACAGCTGTGGTTGAGTTGATGAGTTTTTGTTCCCCTTTCTGGCATGTGCTCCTGCTCCTGGCTCGGAGGGATGGAGCTGAGCTCCCCATGCCATGGTGGCACGCTGGTGACTCAGGCAGCCTCTGTCAGCCACAGGCAGCTGCCTCTTGGCTTTGTGGTCTCTGCTGAAAAACACAAGGAGCCTTCATTTCACTGAGCTTAACCCAAGGCTCTCAGTGCTCTCAGAGCTCCTTGCTCTGTCCTTTTGTTCTCAAACCCTAAAGCTCTTTGGTTTCAGGATTACCCGTGGCTCTCTCCAGCAGCTGTTGTTGAGCACCTGGGGATCTCCCTCTCTCCTCCTCGAGGCCGAGCCCGTGTTTTGTTTGATCCATTTGATCCATGCTTGGATGCAAAGGGTGCATGCAGACCTGGTGAGAGGGCAGAGCACAGGGCAGGAGCCAGCAGGAGAAATTCCCTGCTGCAGGGAGGAGATGGCTCTGCCCTGAACCAGGGCCAGCATCTGCAGAGCCCAGGCTGTGCTCCTATCCCTTCCCAAAAGGGAATTTCTTCCACACAAGTACTCAACAAATGTTTTTGGCCCTAGGCAGCTCATTTAGGTCATCAGCTGGAGGGAGGGGGACGTGAAATGGCACTGGAAATCCCACAGAAATACTGAGAAAAACAAAACTACCCTCAGAATACTTGGCACTTTTTTTTTTTTGTCTCACTGAATAAAGGAAATTTTTCTACTCTCATCAGAGAGGGGAAGAAATTACATTGCCTGTAGTAATGGTGCCCAGAAGGAGGAACTAACCTGGTTCACTCTGGTGGAACAGAGAGCAGAAAGTTGCTGAGGTGTGGAGGACTCCTGTGCTGCTCACTCAGGCTCCTCTGAAACAACATTCACCAAATCAGCACAGAAAAATGCCTGGCACCAGGCACTAACCCAGAATAACACAGCCCAGCAGGAATGCAGCCCTCAGCCTGACATTCCTCTGAAGATGTGCAGCATTCCCTAATTCACCTGACTTGATTTTAAGGAATAAAAAGTGGATTAGCCCCTAGAATGCACAGCTGTATATAAGTAACACCTCTCAGGGGCTCTGAAGCAGTGACCCTTGCTGCCTGCTCCTGTCTGACTCCCTTCTCCCAGGTGGAATTTCCCTGGTGACTGCACAGGCAGCACAGCTGTGCTTGTGCCTGGGGCTCCCTGTGTGCCAGGGAGATCCTGCTGCTTTGGAAGGGATGGATCTACCCTTGGCACCATGCTGAGGCACAGCAAACACGTGTCAGGAGTTTCCAGCCCTCCTGCAGCCACCGAAAGGTCTGGGGAGCCCCACGATCCTTCCCTGTGCTAAGCCAGCCTTGAGGGGTGGCCATGCTTTGTCTGGAGGGGTTTTACAGCTCTCAGGGCCCAGCTGTGCTCCCCAGGGACCAGGCAAGGCTGAACAGGTCATGGGGAGACCTGTCTGGAAGTCAGGAAGGGCAGAGGAGCCCGTGGTCTGGCTGGGGGCTTAGGGAGATGACAATCTGTACACTCAGGAGTTTATCATTTCCGAAAGAACACCTTACTCTATCGGTTCCCCCTCCTTTGTCATCAGAGAAAAACTCACACTTTCCTAACTGAAAGTTCAGTCTAAACATAAATGTCACTGAAAGCCCAGCGAGACCTTTGCTTCTCTGGTTTCACTCTCCTGAGCTTTGGGGAAGATTATGCAACAGGAACACTGGGGTGACTCATCTTCTGGCATTGCAGTAAATTAGGAAATGTTTGCTGCGATGTTGAAGGGCTTTCTACCGGCTATTTGTGGGCTGCTTTTTTCTTGGCCAGTGTCTTCAAATCCCAATTGCCTGTTGCCCTTGTCTGAGCTGGGAAAAGGTTCCTTGGTAGGTGCTGCAGCTCAGCTCTGGAGCAGAGGGTAACGACAGCAGCTGTTGGAAGGAAATGATGTTAAAGAAATTCTGAATGTCTTTGCTCAGCATTTTTGCCCCCCTGTGAATATTTCTTGCAAGCCTTTGAATCACTGGCTTTGTTTCTCTGCTGTAACTCTTAACAACACTCTCAGCCATCAGGCAGTGAGGGGGTCAAGGAGATTTTCCTCCCATGTTTGTTTCTGAAGCACAAGGCTTGTCAAGATCACAGACTCTGCTAAGAGAGTCTGAATATGTCAGAGGAAGGACAAACTGAATGTAAGAAAACTCATGTCAGGCTCATCCCTCCTTCTTTGCAGCTTCTTTTGGTTTAAGGTTCAAAATAAATATGCACTTGTCTTGAAGCACGAGAATTCACAAGGTGAGCCTTCCCTTTCTAAATCTGTGGCAAGAATTAATTTTTGGAAGGAAGCTGCAGAATAAAGAGAAATACTAATATTGTGAGATTGAAAGTAAAACCACAAGGACTGGAAACACTGTGAGGGACATTAACCAGACTGTTGGTTAAGATGTGGGATGCCATAAGTAACCCTGATGTAAAGACATGAGCCTTTGTTGCAATTTCATTTCTGGTAATTCTTGGTACATATTCTTAAAGGATTAGAAGAGAGTCAAAGTCAAAAGTCAAAGCTACATTAGAAATTCCACAAATGTTGCCTCGTTGTTAAAAAGTCCAGTCTTGAGTTAGGACTTTTCTGAGCTACACAGAAATAATATAAACTGAAATTTGATATAAACTGAAAAAAAATGATAAAAACTGAAATTGATATAAACTAAAATTTCAGGGAAATAAAAAGGGGCATGAGGTCTCAGCTTGCTCTGTACAGTACCTCATTTTTTCCAAAAAAGAAAGTATGAACTTACTTTGCCATGGAAATCAAATAAGGCATCAAAGCCCAATTTCCTAAGGACAGTATCTATCAGTTTATTTGAAGCAGACATTTTTATGACCAGCAATGTTAACAAATCCAAACTAAATATCCAATCTGTCAAGGAGAAAAATAAGTTTAGAATGAAAGTAAGTATTGCTCGTTAAACTTTAATGGCGAGGCATTTAAAAGAAGAAAACCATCCATTATAATGTTGGTGGAATAGTGTATTGTCAAATTCCCCAGAGAGGACTTTTATCATGATGTTTAAATATATTATATTAAGGGATGGCTGTTACTCTGTTCCCTAAACAGGAGACTTTTTAGAGGAAAAGTTTAAGAGCAGTATATATTCAATGGTGAAAATTTCCCTGTTGCTCAACAATTAAAAGGAACTGATGGATATTAATCCTACCTGTCCTAAAGGATGTGCTGGGGAAGAGTTGTGCTGATGCACAGCTGAACCAAGCAGTGTTTCCCCATCCAGAGGGAAGCACAGAAGAGCCTTGAAGGGGTTATTCCATTTTTTTGGGATCTGCAGGATCAAGGATATCTGTGATTAGTACTTTTCACTAGAAAGAGAGCCATTGCTTTAGGCTTGGTAATGAGTTTAAATCCTGAAGCTGGAGAACCCTTGCCTTCTGATCACATCCCAGCTTTGTGTCCCAACTTATCTCCGGTTTATGCAGGAACACACAGCCAAGGCACATCACCAGCATCTCTTGAGCAGTGTTTCCTTCTTTACTGGAATGTTCCCCGTGCCATGACTCCATCCCCCATGTCAAACACACCCTCCTCCCTGACTGCTGTTGCCTTTTTCAAGGCAGAACTTGTTCCACGTTTCCTTTCCTACCCCTCACTCCAGTGATCACACCACGAGTCCCTGACTCAAGCCAGCCCCACTTCTGCCAAAGCAGAGCTTTCCCTTTAAGGCCTGTTTATTTTTAAAAGCTGCATGGGAGGGATTCCATTTTAGTTCTAAACTACTTCCACACCCAGAAATCCATCATAAGAAATGAAAGGAGAGAGCTGCAGAGCCTCAGCCCAGCTTTCTCTTGGGGAATCTCAGTGCTGTAGAGGCCAAGAGCCTCGGGCACAGCAGTGTCCCAGCTGATGGATGCAGTGCTCAGCCCTATCTCCAGCATCTCCCCCAGCCTTTGAACCAAAGATTACCACCTCTGCAATCTTTAATGATTTAATACCTTTAATATCACTGTCTCATCTCACTTTCTTTGGTTGCAAAACGCTATGAGGTCACTCCAGCAGTCAAACGTGGCTCTCAGGGTTGGTGCTGCAGCTCTGCCCTGATGCCAAGACTTGCTGAAATCTTTGCCAAACTTTCATCACTTGAGCTGAAAATTTCATGTCAAAGGCCTGCCATAGTCTGGTTTGCCTTGAGGCTTTATTTACTCTTTTGATTTAGATTAATTCAAATAAAACCATTCTGGAAGGAACCAGAGAAGACACAGACCTTATGATCTGTCTGTCAATTTACTGTGGCCCCCACAAAAACATTTATCACTGATTTTATTGCCATGTCCTTGTCTTCTCCTCACTCTCTATCAGCACGCAGGCAAGACCTCATTAAGGGGTGAATAAAGGCTGCAAGGTGATGGAAGCTATAACCTGATAGCTCCCGCTCCATTTGCTGCAGGAGATGGGAAGCATGTAGGGAATTAAGGAGGAAATCAGAAGGAGAACCAGTTAAGGCAGCTGAAAATCAACCTGAAAAAAATGTCTGTAAAATCCTTGCCTCTGCCACAGAATTTTTGAGCAGAATTAGCCAAGTCACTTGTATAAAGGATTCCCAGATCATCACTAAATATGCATTCTGCATTCACCAAGTTCCTGGGGGGATCTGAAGACAGTGGGGCTTTAAGAAGCTGCAGCACTGCAAGGGACCATGAGTGCTCACACATCGTGTCCAAACCCAGAGCTGGTGAATACCCTTAAACACATCACCTAGAACCCAAGCAAATGGCACCCCCACACCTCACAGGGGAATGTGAAGAATAAAATTTGCTACTGCCTGTCATCAGTGCTCGAAGAGCGCTCCCAAGGAAATGAATAATTCTGTGTTGGGAGCAGGGTTTGAATAGTGAGCAGTGAGTGAGGCATGGGGCTCACATTGCACAACCAGGAAGAGCAAGAGGGTGAATAATGGTTCACTGAGCAAGCTGGTACATGGAAAGAGACAGAAGCCCTACGAGGAAAACTTTGCAGTGCCAGAGTAGAGAAAAACACCCTAACACAGGGCCACAGGAACGTTCAGGCTCGGGGAGCATCCTTCCTTCTCAGTAGCACTTCCACTTTTGAGAGCTTGACTGCTGAGTGCTTGATTTTGATGCTTATGTGCCAAAATAAGTCTTTCTCTGAAAAAGAAGCATTGTTGAGATCAGAGACAAAGTAAGGTACCTTGCACACAATAAAAAGGGTTGGGGTCACTTCGAGCTGGAAAAGATTTCTTGCTTTTCAGTCTCTGCCCGCAAATGGTGCCCTGCCTACACCTCTCTGAACAATTGTCTAGAGAGTTTCCTGTTCTCAGAGCTGCCACAAACCTGGGCACAAGCTGCTGTGTTTGCCTGCTCTCCTGTCACCCCTCCAGGGACACCAGGGGGCAATGGACCTCTGGATGTGTTCCACACACGGATGAGACTGGAGACCCACGGATCCTTGCTCAGCAGTGACACAAGATGGAGTTTATACAGCACATTTCATTTCTTCTTGAGATCTGAGTAGCTCTGTTCCACCTCCATCAACAACAGCCTTGATCCTGCCCGTGGCAAATGGCAAAACTCCCGCTCGTTGCACAGGGAGCAGTGTTGGAGCACTAGATTTCACATTTTTCAGGTGGGCTGTGCAGAGACTTTTTGTCAGGCTCAGCAGGGGCATTGGGAATATCCAATCATCTGTGTGAGTCCAAGAGCAGCTAGTTTATGGGCAGGCAAGGAATCTGCTGCTGTGACCCACTGTAAGATTTTGGAAGCAGAGAATGATGCCTCCCTTAAGCACCATCCACTGGTGTGGAGCTGTTCCCTCTGCAGCTCCCATTGTTTCAAATGGGTTTCAAAGTGCTCATCATCTGCCAGGCCTGGACTTCTGGTCCCAGTCAGCTGACTACAATAAAAGCATGAAAAATGGAGTAAATTTGGACTATTATTTATCACACATCTGGCAGCACAAGGACTGTCTTTCAGAATTGGAGCCCTTGGAAAATATGCTTTCCTGTGCCACTTTCCTTGGAGATGCACACAGTGAGTCCCAGCCACTTACATATGTGGAAAAAAAATGATTTTTAAAGCAAGTGACCTTAATCCAGGGAGATCTGTCAACCTTGGATGTATCTCAAGTTTCCCTTCCAAGGCTGCTGCAGTAATCCCCCGTTCACAAAGCTGAAGGCCGGGGAAATCAGAGACTCGTGGTCCTTGTGCGTGGCCTCTGCACAGCTGCACACTTGGCTTTTCCCTCCTGGGTCAGCCTTTAAAAGGACTTAACCAAGGCTGACAAAACTAAAATTAGATTTGCCAGCTCCAGGAGGAGCGTGAACATGTCCCTCCTGTCTCAAGGCTGCATCTGTATCCAGCCAGGGCTGACTGGAAACCAGAACTGTTGCATATCAAGGAGCTGTGGGGACAGACAGGCAGGAAGGGAGCACAAATAAATGTTGGTTTGAGTTGTGTCCACGCTTCCACTGACCCCACCAGGTTTTGGATCAGGCTCTTCATGGGAACAAAAGTAGTGGGAGACTGTCCTTAGCACAGAGGAGCTGTTACACTCACAATAAATGCCAAAAAATGACAATTTCCTGTCCGCTGTGGTCCTCTGTGTGCCTTCTCTGCCAGCAAATCCCACGGGGAAGGGAGTGTCTGTTATTCCATGTTTGTTTAGTGCCTCGTACAATGAGCCTCTCTTCCAGTTGAGGCCACTTGATGCTGCCACAATACAAATAATAATGATTCTAATAATAAAATGCAGACTTCAATGGGCCAGGCTGCTCAGCAGCATTGGCCTGTCTTGCTGACTTGCTTCCTCCCACTTCCTCGCTTCCTCCTCTGGTAGAAGAGCTCTCCTACATCACCAATTCCCAAAGGTGGTTGTCCTCACTGTTGTTTGGCTCTGCAGGAAGCACCATTGCTTAAGACACTTGGCTTTCTTTTTTTAATTTTTTTTTTTTCCCCCCAACTGAGACTCTGCAGAAATTCTCGTTCCACACCCTTCACTTCCCAGGAACATCCATCCCTTTGGATCATTGTCCTGCCCACGGCACCACTTGCACTTTCTCCAGCCCTAAAGACAGGGAAGGAGTGCAGATACCAGCCAGGGGCACAGGCTGGGAGGAGCTGGCAGAGAGCACAGCAGAAGCACAGGATCACTGAGCTTGGAAAAGCCCTCCAAGCCCATCGAGTCCAACCATTCCCCCAAGGGACACTGAGCCATGTCCCCAAGTGCCACATCCACACAGTTAAATCCCTCCTGGGATTCCTGCAGCCCCTCCAGCTGCACAGTGGGGTTTCTCAGCAAGGANAGGGACACTGAGCCATGTCCCCAAGTGCCACATCCACACAGTTAAATCCCTCCTGGGATTCCTGCACAGTGGGGTTTCTCAGCAAGGACAACACCCTGGGCACAGGATTAGGGAGCATGAGTGCTGGGGATAACTCCTTCCCACAGCACTTTGTGGATGCAGCCAGTTTAGCTTTGTGTCCAGGGCTGGTTTCAATTTGGCTTCTCACAGAGCGCTCCGTTGACAAAAATGGCTCTTGGCTAAAGTTCTTCTTTGTTTTGGTTGGAATTTTCCAAGTTTTCGGACAAAAATGCACATGAGGAGGGTTTTGATTTTCTGTCACTTAATCTGTTCCTCTGTTGGAAAAACGGAAGCTCAGTGGAAAAACTGACAGCTAAATGTATGTGAGCCCTCAATAAAAAGTTACAAGAATCAAGGAACAAAAATCTGTGAAAAAAATTTTAACGGCACAACCATTTTTGCAGAGAACATATTTAACATTTTCCAACCAGCTTTAGCAGTGACCTGTAATTAAAGAAGAGTCCAAGCCACAGAGTTCAGAACCAGACTTTCCCAGAATTTATGGGTGTCTGGGTTTGGTTGAGTCCAATATGAACCATGGCAAGAGCTGGGATCCAACTCCCACCTCTCCCAAGGCTGGACAGAGGTGGTTTGGAGGCATCTCTTCATTCAGGGCATCCTGCTCCAGCTCAGAGGAGCTGCCACCCTGCCCAAGCCCTGGGTAGGGACAGCAGGACAGACAGAGGTGTCTGTGCAGCTCCCAGAATCATCTGGGAATGCTCCACACCACAACACAGTAACCCTTTGGAAATTAAAGCCAACTACAGAAAGGATCAAGAGTGAAAGAGAAAAGGTAAGGAGAGAAAAAGAAAAGGAATTGCACAGGTATTTTTCAAGAAATGACAGGAATTACTGTCAAACCACAAGCTGAGTCAAGGATAACTCAAAGAGATTCCTCACTCACCTCTGGCTGGGAGTAGGAGAGGTCGTCAGCACTGCCAGGCTGTGTCCAGGGGCTGGAGAAGGGTCTGAGGTCTCCTTGCTCCTGGTGCAGTGGGGAAACATTTGTGCCACCCTCAAGGTATGTATTTCTCTGCTAGATGTTCTGGGATGGGTTTTCACACTGGCTCCACATCTTGGGTGCTGACCTCCTTAGACAATGTGTCCCAGGCAGGTGCTGCCAAGTTCCTGAAACACTGGCCGTGGGCAATTTTGGAAATATGGCCACACCTGTCCTCGTTTTGCATCACTACCAGCTCCAGCAAATCTTTAGATTGGCCTGATTTCAGCATTGTTTTGAATCCCTGCTGCCAGGTGTTGTTTGGGGAAACACACTGTCCTCGCCACAGCGCATTCTGCCTCAGAACAACTTAATCTTGTGCTTTGGCCCCAAACCAAGGGGCCATTCCTACAGGCTAATATATTGTCTTGCTGGGAACACACCAGGGTGCTTGGAAAGGGATCCCAGAGTCTGATAAAACCAGGCTACCTGTCTTGCTCCTTGCTGAGACTGGTTGGGGCAAGCTGCCAGCAACAGCTGTTTCTTAATTGCACAGACACTTATCTTGTTCTGACACCACATGTGAACATTAATGTCTTTCTGCAAATATGAATTTGGAGAGTCACACTGTGGGCTTTCAAAAGCTGTGTGTGTTTCTTGGTCCATCAGAAGAGACAGATGGAGGGGCAGAGTCCAGGGGACACGTCTGAGCAGAGACACACACCTGGTGTCACCTGGTAAGCTGCTGACACAAAATGGTCTTGTAGCACCATTTCCAAGCAGAGGTGGCAAAGGCCAGATGCCAAAATCAAAACAATACGGGTGAATATCAGTAGTGTATTTGAAGGAAAGAGGCTGGCCCTAGGTGGGCTACACACAGGAGGCTGTGGGAGAATGGTTTGGGTGCAAGAGACCTTAAATCCTTTTCCACTCCCTGCCATGGGCAGGGACACTTCCCACTATCCTAGCATGCTCCAAGCCCTGTCCAGCCTGGCCTTGGACACTGCCAGGGATCCAGGGGCAGCCCCAGCTTCTCTGGGCACCCTGTGCCAGGGCCTCCCAGCAGCACACGGCTCCATAAGCACCCACATGGCTCTCCCTGCTGCCTCCAGGGCTGGCTCCCCCCTGGGCTTGGCCAGCCCCCAGCCCTGCTGGTGCTTACACAGAGTAGGGCACTGGTTACTGGAGCCCCGGCCTGTCTGTGTCAGGGCAGCCTTGGTTTCTGTGAGTCCTCCACCAGCGCCCCTCCTCCCACGCCTGCTCAGTGCCCATCTCTAATTTTCCACCCGAGGAAGCTCGTCTGGCTGCTTGGGCGGGAGCCTCTCTCAAGGTTCCCAGCTCTGCCTGGCTCTCAGCAGAGTTTTATTTTTGGTGCTGAGCCCTAAAGCCAAAACCCCGCTCCTCCCTTTGCTCCGACCGCTGGTGCTGGGAGGCTGCAGTAAACAGGCTGGGGAGGGAGCAGAGAGGGAGCAGAGCAGAGCCCTGCTGCAGGGGGGCTGCAGGGCTGGTGGGATGCACCCCCTTGCTGTTCCTAGGATTTGTAATTAAGGTCTCCCTGGTGCAGACATGAGATCACCAGGAAAGGGCACCTGGAAGTATCTCTGTTCCATGGTCGAGGCGTGACATTTAAGATTGCCCCTACTAAAGAGAGGCCTTGAAGAGAAAACAGCAGCTGGAATAGTCAGTGTTGGTCATCAGCTGTCTGTCTACCTCACTCATCCTCAATCCCATGAGAAATCCTATGGAATTTAACAGCTTAAACAATAGCTTCCACATAGATTAAATTGAGGCACTGCTCTAAAAAAACCCACAATGTATGAGAGTGATCTTTCTAAAGCTTCCTTTCAAAAATCTGTAGTGGGTTAATCCTTCTGCATTACATTAAATGTATGATTTAAGTGATTCATAAACAAAGGTCAGGTCTGCCCTGGAAACTTTGCCTTGCACAGATTCTCTGCTTGGAAATATGGATTTTCACCACATTTATGGACCAAACACCACACTGTACTCTTGCCACCAGGCCAAGACAGACTTTTGGTGCCAGACTTTATGGTGTTCTTCTGTAAGGAAATATTTTCTTTACCTGTACAAAAGGCAAAGGATCTGATGAACCCATTTCCCTTCCAGACCCTGACACATGATGCATAATCCCAGTAGGCCTGAAATGATCTTCACTCAAATTTCATTTCCCAATTTCTGTTTTCTTATTTGCACTGAGCCCTTTTGCTTTTCCCTTTCTTTTTCCTAAACAAATGAATGAATGAAACTCTCATGCCACACATGGCACACTTTGTTTGCACAACATACAACTTCCTAATTTCTCTAAAAAGCAGGAGTGAAACTTTGCAGCTGGAACAGAATGGGGTTGAGCAAGCATTTGCTGCTAAAATGATAGAGAGGAAAGCAGGCTAAAAGGGAATGGCACATACAGCAACTGTATCTGGTGCCTGAGCCACATTGAGGCACTAAAATGAGCAATTGTGCTTAATTGAATCTTGAGTAGACTTGGTGTTAAACATATGCCTAAGGACTTGGTTGGACTTCATGATCTTAAAGGTCTTTTCCAAACTTCAACCATTCTATGATTTTGCTGAGTGCCCTGGGTGACACAGGGAAGCAGCAATTTGCATTATTCCTGCCCAAACTGGCATTTGGTGGGTGGCTGGGAGCTCAGTGCCTGCTGGTGATGCTGCTGTCCCTGCAGCACCAGTGACCTCCCTGTCCCTTTGAACTGGGACTGTGTGCTGGGAGCAGATCTGGGGCTGCTCTCTGCCCAGCCACGGGGAGCTGATGTTTCTGAATGGCTCCACTGACTGGATGCAGTGAGCATCAAAATCCAACAACTTGCCCAAAAGCTTGTTTTTCCTCCTAAACCCAAATTTTCAGCCTGATAAAAGCTGGGGTGTAACTCTTGGGCAATTTTAACCCCTCAAAACCAAACTGTGGTTAGTGGAAGATACCTGGCACTGGCTGCAGCACTGTCTCAGCAAGGCACTGTCATTCTGGCTGCTCCTTCCAGGCTGGGAAAGGTGCAAATCTTCAGGTGCAATCCCACTTGGAAAGCATCGCATGCTTCGAAGCCTCCAGCCGGGGCCAGGAGCCGGCGTCAGCACATCCCCGGCGGTGCCAGCAAAGCCTCTCTCACCTGGCTGCCCCACACACTTAGAGGGAATATTATTGTTGTGTCACTCAAATACTGGGGCTCCACTGAGGAATATTTTCCGTCTGCAAGGGAAAAAAGCCTCTGTGAGTTCCAGGCAGCCTGCTCAGACGGGGGGGAGTGATCCAAGGTGCCGGGTTTCCACATGCACACTCTTCCCTCTTGCAGTGCCCTGCAAGGGACAGGAATTATCCCAGGCTTTGCTACGTGTGTGCCAGGGGAGTGAGGAGAGCACGGGCAGGGCATGAAAGGGATGGAAAACAACTCCTCTGTGTAGTCACAGCATTTTTTTTTTTAATCTGCCCCTCTCTCCTGCATTCCCAGCATCACACAGGCTTGGGCTATATGGCTTACTGGAACTGGCTTGCCCAAAAGTTTTTCATTAACATTTTACCATTAAGAAATCCACACATCAGCCACACAGGCATGTGGTTTCAATCCCTTAAAACACCGACTCATTACGTGTTTAGCAAACATTTTCTCCTGCATCTGCAAACAATAGCTACTTCCAGACTTTCACTGGCCCGTGGTTGCTGCTGCAATAATGCCTTGGCTTCCCTGAAACCAAAAAGGTGAAGTTTCTTTCCCAAGGGCAGCTGCCCCTCTCAATGGGTCTGTCCTTCTGCCTCTCAGCTGGGACTGCAGCTATCCCCAGCAGCTCAGACAGGGATTTAACCCTCAGAAAATGGGAGAGTCACAACTGTCTTTGGGGTGTCCTTTAGGGCTGCAGTGAGTGAGAGGCTCTAAGAGCTCTGCAAAGGGCCTTGGTCCATCTGAAATCCTTTAAAAACAGAGGTAAATAAAAAGGAGCCTGTGGCCAGGGCCAGGCACACAGCTCTGGCTGTCTGGGGTAACTGAGCACTGGCAGCACCCCTGCGCAGGGCAGCCTCTCACCCTTGGCATCCCCGCTGGCTCTGTGCTTTGTCCCTGGCAGCGGAGGTGAGTCACCGGCAGCGCTGCAGTCCCAGCTCCGCCTGCACCGCGCGGGGCAGCTGTTCAAATAACCTGAGACGAGCAGAACCGTCCATTCCCTGAAAAACAACAACAGCCTCTTCCCCAGGGCTGCTTTGTGCAGCGCTGAGGTGGCACAGCTGATGGCACGGGGACCAGGTAACCCCCGAGCCGCAGCCGGCGGGCCCAAAACAGCGAAATTCCTACAAATTCCCTAAAAACCTGGAGCCCTCCTTCCCTACACAGCACACACACACACCGAAGCAGATTTTACTCACTCCTCTGAGGAGGCAGAATTACTCACAGGTGGTTCTTTTCAAAAATACATATGGGCTGAGGCTGAGAACATATGGTCTGATGGCATATTAATAACAGAGAGCTGAGGTTCCCTGTTACTCACACGGCAAAAAGCAGATTGAGGGAAGGACACCTTTCAGGAGGAATTCCTGCTGCCCTGGCTGCATGAATCACCCCTAACCAGGTCACCCTGTTCCCAAATCCCTGCCTAGGAAAAGCAGCCATTTATGGGTAGGAGAGATAAGGGGCTTTTTATCCCTTTTGTAGACGCCAGGGATGAAACCACAGGCTTTCTCCCCCGTTATTCTGGGATGAAAGCACATTTTTGTGGGATACACATAGCAAAGGCCATGATATCTTGATATCTGGAGGAATTTTGGTCACTGTTTTCCTGTGGTCACCCCCAATGCTAATGGTTGTGAACGAGGAGAATGCTCCATCACAATTCTCTAGTGGGCTCACAGTGGTGCCACCCTGGGCATTCCTTACTGCAGAAAATCTTTCTCCCCTAAGTCCCCTCTTCCTCCTTTATCTTCTCCCTTTCTACTTAGAAAGGGAAATTCATTCTAGGAGAAGGTGTGATGACTTTGTAGACAGTTTCCTTAACCTGCTCTGCTCGTAATTGCCAATTACAAATGAAGAAGCATTACAGAGCAGCCCAGCTCCCACACTGGCACACACAGCCCCAACTCTGCCACTCCAGGGCAGGCTCCCAGCTCTCCAGGTGATCCAGGGTTAAAAACTGCTCCACTGACCCTTCTCTACTTTTCCCTTCTGACAGAGCAGCCTTGGAGCTGTGATTTATGGGACTGTAAGAAAAGCAAACCATCCCTTGAGGGTCCCAGTCCTGCACAGAGCATTTGCCTCACTCTGCAGAGCAGGGAGGATTTCCCAGCTCCGTGAGGACCCTGCTCTTATCTCCTCAGTGCTGGAAAAGATCAAACACTGCAGCTGGGAGCAGCGCTGCTTCATCCAAACAAAGCCTGGAAGGAGATGCCTCATCCAGCTCACGCCTGGCAGCTGGGGCTGCACTCCTCCAGTGGGATAAATACTTGGCAAAGCCAAGGGCTGGCCTGTGGCTCTCCAGCAGGAGAACTGGGTCCCTCGAGGGATAGGGAAGGCTTTTCCCTAAGGATGAGCCCAGCTCATACCAGCAGTTCCCACTTCTGGACCCACAGCTCAGAGATGCTTCTTGCAAACGTGCCCAGGATCTCACTGCTGCCAATAAAACCAGCTCAGGGTTGATGTCTGAAGTGCCCTGACACGCATTTCCCAAATTTACAAACTGGATTAACTGCGCTGGGGTGGGGAAAGAGAATGGGGACTGGAAAGGATGCAGGAAACAATACAGATTTTATTTTTTCCTGGGCTAAAGGCAATGACTTTAATGTTTCAGGTTGCAGCATGAGGCAGGAAGAAAGAGTAAAGGAGCTGCAAGCTGATGTTTGCTGTGGAGAACCCCAGAAAGAAAACGGGGCCACAGCTCCAGAAACAGCACCAGAAATGGGGGGTGAGGAGCTCCCCTCATTGCTGCAACATTGGACCAATATCCCCCACTTCAGCTAAATGTGCCTGCACAGCCAATTGGTTTTCCTAGAAATAAAATTATTCCAATTCCAACGGTTTTCCAATTCAAGCCTAAAAAAGAAATATAGAAATCCTTGCCCAGCATCCTCTTCTAAGGGTCTGTATTTCCAGGGATCTGGAGTGCTGCTGGTGGGACTGGGCTTCAGGAGAGCAAAGCACAGCAACCTCCCTCCCGTTTGATCCATCCTGTGGAAAACTCAGCGTGCCCAGGGTGAAAATCCAGCTGGATAAAATAGATGTCTAATCTCTTACAACACCCAGTAAAACAAAGGTGCACGGAAGATTGACTTTTATCGCAAATTTGCCACAGTTGATTTTTCCAGCTAAGGATGTTTCCATCTCTGCTGGGCCTTAAATTTATCTGCAGGAAAGGACTGGGGAGAGGGAAGGCAAATGAGTGAAGGTGTGAAATCAATGTACATAAACTCAATGGCCCTGAGCCTTGATGCTGAGGCTATAGCTGGCTGCACTTCATGCAAAATGAGCCGAGACCCCTCTATTTGACTCCAGGCGAGCCTGCACAGAGACCTTTCACCTTCCACCTCTGCTAATTCATCTTGGCTTTGTGTTAATGGGACAAAAAAAAAATCCAGGTTTTTGTCCCCATAGTAGCTGGAATCATGGCAGGCGTGGGAGAGGCAGGGCCTGCCATGCTCTGCTGCCAGCCTGTGAGGGCAATCCCTGTCTCAGAAGCTCAGGCAGGATATTTAACTTTGATATCAAATTTCCTTCCAGGTCAAAAGATACTACAGTATGTCCACATGTGTGCTCTGAGCTGGAATAGATCAGTGAACTCCCATGAGTTTTAAAAGACAGGTATACCCATTAATGCTCTGGTTTCTTATCAATTAATTTATTTCATTTGTACAAGTGGCCCAGGTTTAAATAACTTACGTTTGGTACAAGGAACTGTGAGCAGGAAGAGAGGAGCCAACAGAGAAGTTTCCAGGGAACCTTTAGAGCCTCTTCCAGTGCCTAAAGGGGCTCCAGGAGAGCTGGAGAGGGATTTGGGACAAGGGATGGAGGGAATCCCTTTTCCCAAAGGGATCCCTCCCCAGCACACAGGGAATGGGTTTCCACTGGGAAAGGAGAGATTTATATGGATATTGGGATTTCCTGGCTGGGAGAGTGGGGAGGGGCTAGGCTGGAATTCCCAGAGCAGCTGTCCCTGGATCCCTGGCAGTGCCCAAGGCCAGGCTGGACATTGGGGCTGGAGCAGCCTGGGATGGTGAAATGTGTCCCTGGCCATGGCAGGGGGTGACACTGGATGGGCTTTAGGCTCCCTCCAACGTAACCTTTGATAGTTTAACTGCTCCAAACGCAGCCATAGTGCAGCACAGCGGGCACAGCTGAAAGCCTCAGGACCCTGTGGACGCCTGGCCCGAGCCCACCCTCGGGACTTCCTCAGAGCCCCAGCCCGCGCTCGGCTTTCCCTCAGGGCTCCCTCAGAGCCCGAGCCTCCCCCAAGCGCTCCCTCAGGGCCCGGCCCGCGCTCGGCGCTCCCTCAGCGCTCCCTCAGCGCTCCCTCAGAGCTCGGCCCGCCCTCATGGCTCCCTCAGGGCCCGGCCCGCGCTCGGCGCTCCCTCAGCGCTCCCTCAG
>VZRH01007523.1:245472-272635 GCA_013397555.1 Urocynchramus pylzowi
GGCCCCGCTCCCGGCCCTGCCAACGCTTCGCTTCTTTTTCCTCCTTTTCCTGCTTTCTCTCCGAACGCAAAGGGCAGATCTGCTGCTCCCCGCTTTCCCAGGCGCTCCCACCCCTCCCGGCTGCGCGGCAAGGCCTGCCAAGCCAAAGCCAGGGAAAGGAAGGAGAGCGGCTGCTCGGTGTTGTCACTGCACAGGTCTAGAAATGTGTCCCCATGAGGGAGGGCAGCCCAGGGACCCCCTCAGCACACCCAGAAGAGGGGATGGAAGAGGCTGCTGAGAAATGAACAAAAACCAGCGATGGCAGCACCTTCCAGGGCCGGGAGCTGCTGACCCCTGAGCTGCAGCTGGGCCTGAGCTAATTTGGGAGAAAATAAACAGTCCTTAAGTGCCACTTGGCCAGGCTTGGGATGAGATGAGCTCTAAGGCACCTTCAGCTGAAACCATCCTGTGATTCCATAATTCTATAGCAGCAGGGAGCTGGGGGTGATGCAGAGCCATCGAGATCTCCTGGTCTCCTTCCAGATGCACAGAGCACACCCTTCCAGCCCGCTATGCCCTGGGTCAGACAGAACAAGCTGCCCCTCAGAAGGTGAATTTCACAGCCAGGACAAGCTGCCCCTCAGAAGATAAATTTCACAGCTGCCCAAGTGCCCAAGCTGCCCTTCCCTGCTCGTTTGCCACGAACAAGATGCACTGGATATGCCAGGCGTCCCCAGTGCCATATGCAATGCCAACAACATCCCCTGCCCCCACAGAAAACACCTCTCTTAATGTGCCCTTGCTTTGTGTTTTCCCAGCCATGGGCAGGCTCAGAGCTGCCCTGGAGCTGATGCATAATCCATGAATGGTCTTTCTGCCCCACTATTGCTCCCAGCAGAGCCTTGCAGGAATTCATATCCATCCTTAACTGCTGCATTCCCAGCATTATCAACAGCATCATAGATTAACCTCAGTTGGAAGAGACCCACAAGAATCATTGAGACAAACTCCTGGCTCTGCACAGGACACCCCAAAAGTCCCACCATGTGCCTAATAATCCATAATAGGCTTAATAATAATAATAATAATAATAGTTCACAACAGGACTGTGGACCCTGCCAGGTCCTGAGAGCCCCAACCCTCCCTCCTGGCACCCCTGCAAGGGTTAACAGCAGGGCTGATGCCCAGGAAAGGTGGAAGATGCCTGCTGCAAAACAAGTGAACAAGTGATGTTCCAGGATAGTTTCATCTGATCAATGCTGTTAGACTGATAGATTGTTTGGGGAAGCTTTTTATCTCAGCCCTCACATCTGTTCTGCATTTGGAGGCAGCCTAAGAGGCTGGGGGTGCAGAGCAGGTGCTGCGAGTGTCTGGTGAGCATTAGGGAACGTTCACTCAGAGGCTCCAGAGCTGCCAAAAAGTGCACTGATTGGACAGATGTTACTTCATTACTGTCAACTCGTCATCCTGGATGTTTTAAGGGAACAGTTGTTTGTTAAGGAAACACAGCTGTTACCAAGAAATTTGTTTTTCCTATCCTTTTCTTGGCTGCAGGGCAGCGAGAAGCCCAAGGTACCTGGGCACCAGCAGAGCCCCTTTCTGGGCAGCTCCCTGTGGCCAAGAAAGGGGCACAGGATTGGAAGGACCTTGCCTGGTCACCTGCCACCCCATTGCCCCAGGGCTGATCCTTGTTTAAACTCTCTTGGGTGTGTTTTTCTTACCTGGTCTTCAGAATTCCCAGTGCTGGCACTGATGTTCCTGTTGTGGGGTCGCTGCTGGAGCTTTGCAGTGGAGGTGGCTTTGACCTTCCTCCCATCCAGCTTCAGGGCAGATCTTCCAGAAATGATCCCCAAAGTATGATTTGTTTCAAGGAACTGCACGGGAGGGGAACTGGAGCACAGTTTGCCATGTGGAAAACAAGAAATCCCACCTGGAGGGCATAAGCAGGAGGATTGGATCTGGTTTATCTGATCACACACCTTCCAAGAAAAGGGGTATGTAGGCTTCCCTCTGGTGTTCAAGCTCTGTTTCATCCAGAAATACTCACTGGGAATGTCAAACCTGTGCCTTCCAGGGCAGCCTGGGGCAGGAGATTCCTGTCTCATCCCACAGCAGCAGTGCTGGGAGCACTGCAAAAAATGGGAACAGCTTTGGTGCACAGCTGATGTCCTGATCTCTGGTCTCCTCTTGCACTGAGGGTCAGGAGCAAGTGGCTCTTCTCTGTCCTCTGGATGAGACTCAGGTACTTCACTGTGCCCATGCCTCAGTCTCCTCTCTCCTCTGGACAGATTCCAGCCCACAAGGGTGTCAGGAGGGTGAATTATTTATCCCTGATGTCCTGTGGTGCTCTGGTGGGAGGCAGAAGTTGCTCTAAACCCTCAGTGGAGTTCTCAGTGGAGGAGAAGGTGAGTAAACCAACAGCCCCTGGATCCAAGCCGTGCAACATGGCAGTGGAAATCTGCTGGAATACTGGGAGCACTGGTTGGCAGAGTCCTGCTTTTTGAGGGATCTAACCCAGAGCCAGGCTCATTTTGCTTTTCCCTGTCAATAAACCCCTGCAGCTGAGCGGGTTGGGAAGGTGCAGCTGATCTGAGCATCCCTCTGAGAGATCTCCAGAGCAGGATTCTGGAGCCACTGAGTTGTATCAGCTCAGGCAGCCTATGATCAATTCTGAGTTATCATCCTGCCATCAATTAGCACAATAACTGATTGCCCTGCCCCTGCCCAGCTCTATCCATACTTCTTCCCACAGACCCTTCTCCCTTATCGATTTTTACCCTCCAGCTTTTCCGCTTTGATCGATTCCGAGAGGAACGTGCAAATGAGGAGTCAAACATCTTTATGACCTGAGAACTTATCAAAGGAATTCACTGCTCCTCATAACCCCCCTCCCGGTGCTGGGTAAGCATTTAGCAGCCGATATGTGCTGGCAGGAGGAGCAGGCTGCTCAGCCAGAGGGATGGAATAGATCCTTCTTTTGCCTCATTCCACCGATGCAGGCTGGGAAAGAAAGTGGCTCAATTTTACACCTCTTTGTTTTTGTTTTCCCCACAGTCTCCAGCTCAGGTGCTGCTCTAGGGGGGTTATGTGCTCACAAATCCCAAAAAAAGATGTTTTATCACTGGGGTGTCCTGTGAAGCTCCCAGGAATGGGTGGGAAACAGCTCCCTGCTATCGGGAGGGGCTGGAAGATGATCCTGAATATCAGCATTTGTGCTTCAAACACGGCAGGAGTCAGCTTCTGGAAGGAGATGCTGAAAGAAGAGAGAAAGCACTGATGGAAATATTGTGCAGTGCTTCCTAATCGGGGAAACAGAGTAATGAAAATCACAGAATCATAAACCATAGAATCATAAATCATGGAATCACAGGATGGTTTGGGTTGGAAGGGACCTTTTAAGGTCATCTGGTCCAACCCCCTGCCATGACAGGAACAGCTTCAACCTGAGCATCTACACAGATCAACCACTGAGTGCTTTGGTGGGATTCCAGCTATGCCCAACTTCTCCTTGCCAAGCAAATCACGGGTTTAAAGGCTGCTGGAACTGATGGTTTTATAGAAATACAGACATTTCTATGGAGGCAGAAAGCTCCTGATTAAATGAGTTAATTAAATCTCCTCGAAACCAAGACACAACCTTGCCAAACCTGCCATGGGAGCAGGTCCTGTCCCAACACAAATCACCTTTCAAATGTGAACCTCAGCCAGGTCATGGCCTGGAGAATCCCTCTCCTGGAGCAAGATCTCCTCCTACAAACAGGGAGAAACAGCCAGGAAAAGAATCCCAGCAGGCTTAGAATGAGAGGTCACAGCCCCCTCAAACTGCTCCAGATTTGCAAAACCACCAGGGAATGTTGATTTTTAGGAGTCCCCTGTGGTTCCTTATTGGAAATAAACAGGACACTGTGAGCCAGTGTTCCCCTCCAGTCCTGAAAACTGGGAATTACCAGCCTGATGTTCTCTCCTACTCATGTCCCTGGAATGGCAGGCAAGGTGCTGCAGCACCTCAGCACCAGGATTTCCTTGGGTTATTAATGTTAAATAAAAGTTGAAAGCTCTTTGCAGCTACAGCTGGAGCCAGAGACTTTGAGGAGGAATCTGCTGAAAATGAGTTTTATATACTGACTGGCTAAATGGATAATTAAACAAATAACAAAAGTGAAATGCAATTTTGTTCTACCTCCTGGGAACATTATTGTTAGCTTATTCTTTTTATCAAAAGACTTAAGAAAAAAAATCCCAACAAACAACAATGCAATTGAACAATATTGCTTTTGTAAACAATTTGAAAATCCAATAACTGTAAAACTTATGACATGTTATTAAAATGTCTTATTTTTTTTCCCCTACAAGTGAGAAAGCAATTCCAATCTCAGATGTTATAATTTAATTATACACGTTAGGTTCTAAAGACACCATAATTCTTAGCACTGAATACATTCCATTTAATGTCCTTCTGGCATGTTTGAGAAGCTCAGGCATTGCTGAGCACGTTGGTCCAGTTTCCCAAAATCTCTGCTCAGTGGGTGCCTGGCTGTTCCCAGGGAGAGCAGGAGGCCACCACAGCTCCCCAGTGTTCCCCACGCCTCGCTGGGGACACACACACAGCCCTGGGTGTCATAGCAGGAAAATTTTGGGTTTTTTCTTAAAACAGGCAGGGTGGGAAGCACCAGCAAAACAGTGCTGACTTGTGGTGCTGCCAACAAGAGATGGACATGGAAATGTTGGAGCAATTCCAGAGGAAGCCATGGGGTGGATCAGGGCACCAGAGCACCTCCTCATGGAGACAGGCTGGCAGAGTTGGGGCTGCTCAGTCTGGAGAAAGGAAGGTTTTGTGGACACCCCACAGCTCCTTCCAGCATCTGAAGGGGCTACAGGGAAGCTGGAAAGGGAAAATTCTTTAGGAACTGGAGTGCCAGGACAAGGGGCAGTGGGTTAACATTGCCAGAGGGTGGGTTTTGATCAGATTTTGGGAAGAAATCCTTCCCTGTGAGGGTGGGGAGGCCCTGGCACAGGTGCCCAGAGCAGCTGTGGCTGCCCCTGGATCCCTGGAAGTGCCCAAGGCCAGGCTGGACAGGGCTTGGAGCAGCCTGGGATGGTGGAAAGTGGCTCTGCCCATGGCAGGGGGTGGGATGTGATGATTTTTCCGACCCAAACCATTTCAGGATTCTGTGATTTGGGAGTGGGGAGTGGAGGTGGTGACGAGCCCTGGCTCAGGTGGTGATGGGCCCTGGCTGGGGAAATGGTGGCCGGGGGAAGCAGGACAGGAGAGCTCATCCAGGGCCACCCAAATTCCACAAGGCCAGGTCCCTGTCAGTGCTGCCACCATCCTCGACCTGGCTGTTCCCTGTCTGCCACCCCTCATCCCTCTCTCTTCCCACTCCCACTTGAGCAAAAACACAGATTTGAGGGTCTTCAGCAGGACCCAGCCCTGCAGCAAGAGAGTTCCCAACACAGAAACTAATTGGAACAAAATTTAAATGCTAACAAATAAATAAAGGCAAGCTACAGTGAACTAGTAATAAGATACCTTTGGATGTTCATTAGGCTGGATTTCCAGGCAGTTAAATAGTTTAATGCATTTCCCTTTGGCTTGCATATCAATCTCAGAGCCTGTCTGGAAGCTGTTTCCCATCCTCCCCAGTCCTACATTTCTGGAAAATGCCTTGGTGGCACCAGCAGTGACTCCCACCAGGTAGGGGCTGTGATCCACTGACAGCAGCAGTGTGGAGATAATTGATGGCAAGAGATTGCCAGCATGTGATGATTATCTCATTGGGTTGTCTGCAAAACTATTAATGGCAATGAAAAGAATTCCTTTAATTAATCATTTCCTGTAAATAAATGCATCAGAATAAAAAGAAAAAAAAATCACAGAGCTGTTGCTAAAAATGGGTTGCTGGCAAAGGCTGCCACATGTTAGTGATGGAGATGATGGTGTGGAAGAGGCAGCAGAGAGGCTGAAATGTACGTGGGTGCCAATTGTCCTCCCTCCAAAGTTTGGAAATGTGGGAATGGACTGTTCTTGGGAATGGATTCACTTTAGGGGCTCCAAAATGAGCAGGATGATGGGGCCTGGGTGGCTGAGCCATGAAGCAAGAGCTTCTGTGCTTTCCCTCTCCTGTGGGAAGCAGGTTGAGTGGGGAACAGAGGGATGTCCCTCACTGCTCTGGTGGCAGCAGAGCCCGTGGGAGTTGGGAGCACAGGCTGGTGTTGGCTGCTGCACCCCACAGGTCATTCCTGCCCTGACCACAGAACCCCCTGGGTTTCTGGCCAAGCTCCAGGTTGCTCCCAGGACTCAGATTTCCACGCTGTGGTGGTCTCAGCCCAGATCCTGCTGCAGCAGAGCCCCTGTAGCTGCTCTCTGTGCCCCTGAGGCTCAGCTTCAACCCCCACAGCACCTTGTTCCCAACCCCAGCCCTCCCAGAGCCACAAACCCTGCCTCCCATTCCCTTGGAATGCTGTATATCCATGCTGGTGCCACCTGGATGAGCCCCATCCCAATGAGGCTGCACCACCCTGCATCCCCAGATGGCATTTGGGGGTTTGAAATGCCTGAAGGGCTCCTGATTCCCAAAAAACAAAGGTTGTGATAAAGCATCTCCTAGAGATGAGCTCACCTTTAGCTGCTGCCAGGTTATGGGGTGTAAATCAGGGCAGAATTCGACCTTCAGAGAAAACAATGGGAAGAGAAAAAAAGAAAACAGGTAGGTGTTAAAAATAATCATAAATAATCCTGACCAGAAAACCACACAAAACGTGTCACAAACCGAGAGCATTTTAAGAATGCTGAAAGTTTCTAAAATTAATTTTCTTCATTTTACTTTATTAAAATTGCTTTCATTTATCTCCTGTGTTAAATATTTTATTTTTCCATATTAATGGCTGCAATTTCTACTGCAGCTTGTTTCTGTCATTAACACTGTACAAACTTAATATCATTAGTAGTTTTTTCCCTTAATTATGTGAGTGGAGAAGAAAAACATCAAAGTTTCCGTGAAATTGGAATAGTATATCTAAATTGCCTCATGTTTATTTTAACATTAACAGTAAATGAAGCTAATGGGCTTTTATATTATTAAAAGCAGCCATTTGTGTCCTGCCTGCTGTAATATATAGCAAAGCTTTAAAAGATGTTAAATAATTAGTTATTTAATAGGGATGCGCAAAATAGATCAAACAAAAGGCAAACTTCCTGCAAGCAGCAACTTCGGATCCAGCCAGGGCCCCTTTGTGATGCCTCAGAATTGGGATTTTTCCTGCACACAGCTCGTGTCCCACTGTTATTCTGATTGCTTGCATCTCCTGCAGGCCCAGAGGGACAGCAGGGCTACGTGCCTAGAGGTGACGGAACGATGGCATCGATGGAGTGATGGCATCCATGGAGTGATGGCATCAATGGCAGTGATGGCATCCATGGAGTGATGGCATCCATGGAGTGATGGCATTCATGGAGTGATGGCATTCATGGAGTGATGGCATCGATGGCAGTGATGGCATCAATGGAGTGATGGCATTCATGGAGTGATGGCATCGATGGAGTGATGGCATTCATGGAGTGATGGCATCCATGGAGTGATGGCATCCATGGAGTGATGGCATTCATGGAGTGATGGCATCGATGGCAGTGATGGCATCGATGGAGTGATGGCATTGATGGAATCGATGGCAGTGATGGAGTGATGGCATCGATGGCATCAATGGAGTGATGGCATCAAGGGAGCGATGGAATCGATGGCAGTGATGGCATCGATGGGATGATGGCATCGATGGAGGGATGGCATCGATGGAATGATGGCATCCATGGAGTGATGGCAGTGATGGAGTGATGGCATCCATGGAGTGATGGCAGTGATGGAGTGATGGCATCCATGGAGTGATGGCAGTGATGGAGTGATGGCATCCATGGAGTGATGGCAGTGATGGAGTGATGGCATCCATGGAGTGATGGCAGTGATGGAGTGATGGCATCCATGGAGTGATGGCATCGATGGAATGATGGCATCAATGGAGTGATGACATCGATGGAGTGATGGCATCAATGAAGTGATGACATCAGTGGCAGTGATGGCATCAATGGAATGATGGCATCAATGGCATCGCTGACAGTGATGGCAGTGATGGCACTGGGAGCAGCTCCTGCCCACACCAGGCCTCTGAGGACAGCAGTGACCTTCCCTCATGCCTGGAAAAGGCTCCTCCGCTCCAGGAGGTGGAGGGGGAGATGCCAACAAAGAATCCCACCAGTTTTCCCTGCAGGATTCCAAGGGCAGCCTCGAGCTCTGGGGTGCTCGGTGTGTCCGAGCAAAGCAGCGCTTGCCAAGCGTAATCCAGGAGTTATTGACTCCAAAATTCACATCAATAAAGGCATTCTCCCTTCCTGGGAAAATCCTCCCGTGGTGTGAGCAGCAGAAATCAGCTGCAGGATCACGGATGTAACGAGGAGCAGCAGCAGCTCCCTCCATCTCTCCTCCCTCGGATGAACCTCTGGATTTCAGCACAAGGACAAGCTCCAGAGCAAGCTGCCAACGTGGGGCCAAATGACAACATTTGAAGCCAATATTTGGCTATTGGGGCTGCCTGTCTAATGGGGAGGAACTGCAGGATCAGCACCCCTTTCCTGGGTTCCCATTAGGCAGCAGAAGCTCGATTCCCTTATCACCTGTGATGGCACGGGATGATAATTAAACACCTCCTGGTGTCACCTCCCACCCCCTCACACTCACATTCAGCACTTTAAACCCACCATTAACAGCCTTTATCTCCCTTTCCCATTTTTTTTTTTCTGTGCTGGGGAGATGGATGGGCTTAAATCACCTCCAGAGAGAAGGGATGTGCAAATGAGAGCACTTCTCTCTTCCAGCCTATTAGTGCTGTTAAAAATGTGCCTGGAATTAATAATAATAACAAACTGCTGCAGCTTAAATAAAATCAATAACAAATGGCAGATTAGCAGAAGGCCTCGGGAAAAGGCTGGAAGAAGGGAGGGAGGACACAGAGAGAGGAGCACACCTGGGAATGACAGAAAGCTCTGGTGCTCACTGGCTTAATTTAAGAAAGAATTGACTCCCAGGGGTTATTTTTAGTTTGCTGCTCATCCCAAAGCATCTTCCCAAGGGTTTTTTGAGCACCAAACCACCCCAGCCCCAGCCTCCAGTGTAACTCCAGGCCTGGCAGGCGAAGCAATGCTATTTCCTGTGCCCTGGAGAGATGGAAAACTGTCAGGATAGGGATCACTCTGCCTCTCTGCAACACGGGCTGCACATGTAGGGCTGGGAGAAAATAAATAAACTGGCCCTGTACTGCAAGCCACAGGAATCTGTCATGTGAGGAGGAGTGGAGAGGGGAGAAATCACCGTGTGGTTGTCAATCCCATCAAGGAAAAGTAGTTCACACCAGCAGAGCGTGAGTTTGCACCCAGCTGAAGGGCGCAGTTGCTCTTTCATCACTCACAGGCACATGGCTGGGCTGAGAAAGGAGCCCCAGAAGGCAAACACAGCTTGGACAAACTGGGCCAGCAGAGGAGGGAGCTGGGGGAATCGCTGTGGAGAGAGGAGGGGCTGTGCCAAGTGGTTTTGCTGTAGGGAAAGGAGGAGGTGGAGTGGGAGAAAAGAGGAATTGCTTAGGGAGAGATGAGGTTTCTCTAAAACTTCCAGATTTGGGATGACACCACACTTGGAGCTCACAAGCCAAAGAGTTCTCTGAGCCTTTTGCCCTGCCTGGAGTGCAGCAGGGATGCCACAGCCTCCCTCACTGTGAGCCAGGTCACACTGCTGAGGTCCAAACTTCAACCCCAGGGACTTCCAGCAGCCAAGGAGACCCCAGGAGCAAAAGCACAACCCATCACCGCTGGTGTGAATCAACTCTGAGCATCCTGCTCTAGGGCAAGGTGTCCCTGCCCTTGGCAGGGCTTGGAACGAGGTGAGCTTTAAGGTCCCTTCCCACCCAAACCATTCCATGATTATGACCTGCTCCTGTTCCCAGCTGCAATTCTGGGGAGGTTCTGCACCTCCAGCACCATCCCCGCTCTGCACCCTCTCCATCCCACAGAGGGAACAACTGTTCCCTCATCCAAGGCAGCAGTGTCCTAGAGGCCACTGCAGGAAGGCAGATTTGTCCCCTTCTGTCCCACACATCCAGGCAAGAGGCACGGGACGAGCGTGGCCCAGTGGCCGAGGGAGAATAATTACAGGGAAGTGGCAGCTTTCCTTCTGCTTAACTTGCTTTGGAAGGAACAGTTGGGGGTACTACAGAAACTAATGTAAGGTAATGT
Organism: Urocynchramus pylzowi; assembly: GCA_013397555.1. NCBI lineage: Eukaryota > Metazoa > Chordata > Aves > Passeriformes > Fringillidae > Urocynchramus > Urocynchramus pylzowi. The sequence goes on from VZRH01007523.1 coordinate 255,725, forward strand.
AATCATTTACAGAAGATTTGTGGTAAATGAATGTTTGGCCTCTGTCCAAGCGCGCAGCCAGGGCTCATTACGCCCGAGGAGATGGCAGGGAAAGCTTTGCACGGCCACTGTTTGTCTTTCATTTCATCTCGTGTCTGACCCTCCTGACCTCGCTGAGGACTTTGCTTTTCCAGGGCTGGGTTCCAGATGGGATTTCTGCAGGGCAGCTCTGCAAAGGCTCCTTGTGCCCGGCCCTCGGCGCGGTAACGAGCCGCAGCTTTCCCAAACTCCGCCGCTTCAGTGAAGAACAGATTTTTTTTTTTTTTTTTTTTTGTTTATTATTTTTTTTTAACACATGAAAACAGCAGTGAGGGCCCTGGGATAGGGTAACTTAGCAACTCCACCGCAGGGATTAGGAAAATTGACTCCAGACCAAACTAAAACAGCAGAGTTTCCTGTTTTGAGCCACTCTGGACTATATTAAAATTATTTATGAAAAGAGTAAGAAGGAGGGGAAGGATGGGGAGCTGGGGCTGCTGCTGGGGGAGATGAGCCTGGGGGGATTTTTTTCATCCCACTACTGAGCTCACAGCAGAGACAGGGGCTCAGCATCAGGACCAGGGGTCACCTGCCCATGCAAAGGTTGGACTAGCAAATCTGTCCCTCCAAACCAGTCAGAAAAACGCTGGGGAGCATCCCAGCACTACTGCATAGGGCACATCCACCCACGTGGTGAAGGAGGGGACATTGGATGGGACTGAGTTTCTGGGATAAAATGGATGGAACCCGTGAGCAAACACTGTCCCTTATGTGGCAATATTGAACCAGGGGCTGCAGGAGTGGGGCCACAGAGATTTTGAGGGAGCTTTTGCACTTTCTTTGGCTTATTCCATCCTAGATCCCTGGAGATGTGCAGGGAGAGCTGAGGCTTGAGCCCTCCCAGCTGCAGTTGTATCTGGGAACCCCACCAGATCCCAGAATCTCAGAATCCCAGAAAGGTTTAGTTGGAAAGGATATCAAAGGGACACCTTCCACTATCCCAAGCTGCTCCAAGCCCCAGAGTCAAACCTGGCTTTGGACACTTCCAGGGATGGGGCACGTGGGGATGCCCACCCATGGAGTGGCACAGTGCCTTTGCTCCCAGTTTTTCCCTGCTGGAAATTGTTCTTCCACTCCTCCCACGGTGCCCCTGTGGTCAGGATGTGGCAGCTCTGCTTTTTTTTTTATTGTTAGAGATTTCAAAGAGCAGCTTTTGTTGAAGGCTTTTTTTTTGGGGAAATGAAATTGAGCAAGAAGCAGCTCTGGTTTCAAACTTCCCAAGGGGAAAAAAAAAACCCCAAGGAGACCTACAGGCAGCAAAGAGCTTCCTTAAAATGATCAGATGGTTTGAACCAGGAATGTCCACGTCCCAAAGCTTCCTGTGGGCTACAGGTGCCTCTTCAGGGTAACTTAAAGATGGTGACTGTGCTGGAAAGCCCCACAGAGGAGAAATTAGCTGGAAAATGTCATAGCACATTGCTTAAAATGGGCTGAGGACCTTCCCTGCATGGTCAGAGCCCACAGATCCCTGCTGGAGTGTCCCAAGCCAGGCTGGACACTGGGGCTTGGAGCAGCCTGGGACAGTGGAAGGTGTCCCTGCCCATGGCAGAGGTGGAATGGGACGGGCTTTAGGGTCCCTCCCAACCCAAACCATTCCAGGATTCCATGATTTGTCATCCTAAAGGAGCCACGCCTCAGATGTGCAAGAAGCAAATTCGAAAGGCAGAGAAAAAGTCCCTTGTCAGAGCCCAGCTCTCCTGCCATTTATCTTCTAGTCCTTAAGACATATTAAAATAGATTTAAAAGGACTGCTAAGTTTTTTTTTTTCTCTTTAAGGAACACATTAGTGGCTTTTGTTTTAATTAAAATAGGTATTGAAATCCTCCACAAAGCTTCAGTGGAATTGTTACAGACTGCAGTTTCCTTATGTGCAGTGCAGCCAAAATATACTGTAGCTGTTATCTTGCAACAAGGCAGAAGCCTTATTAATTTAGTTCAATCAAATCAAAGCTGCTTTAATTTACAAAGCAATAAAATCTGCAAGCATCACTTTAGATCAAAGAACTAAAAACAGCCTAAACACAAGTGGAATGTTTATTTTGTACAATGGTCCATAACTGCATTTATGTGATTTAAAAGCTTTTTGAAGCATGTGATAATATTACATGCATATAGAATTGTGTCCTTGTTGTGGATCATTACTCCCCACAGAGACCAAAAAGCATTTGCTGTTCAACTCCTACCTAAAATATTTCCTTTTACATTATTTTTTTCCCCCTTGCCTTAAATGGGATCTCTATGGTAATTTTTTTTTGCGGGGTTGTGATGCAGAATCATTTACTGAAAGGGATGGGGATGCTGGATGGCATAAAGAAAACTCAGCCAGTTTTTCAACTCTCGATGAAGGGGATATTTAAGATTTCCAGAGGTTTCACTCAACCTTTAGCAGCCCAACCTCACCACGGCTGTGAGGAGGAGCCCAACACCAAACAAAAAGCAAATCACACTGTGATGGGGCCAAATTCCATCCTCCTATGGAATTCAGCCACATCTGGATGAGGTTCAGGAGCAATGGGGAGAGCAGGGTGGTCCCATCCTGCTGGGGTGAACTGGGATGTGCCTGAGGTGCTCCAATCTCCGGGGGTTCCGAGGGGACAGCCCAGTGTGGCCACCACAAAAGGACCAGAAAGAGCCCCGTGTTTTTAGGTTTCAGCCGGGTGTGTGTAAAGAACACAACAATGCCCCCTCTACTGTACTCGGCAAGGAATGAAAAGTATTTGCCTGGTAACAAAGGGATTTATTGGCTTGGGAAATGACTGTCCTTCGAGCATCCAGCGCTGGGTTTGAGAAATCCCCACCAAGTGCTGAAAAACTGGCTGCAGGTTCTCACCTAACCCCTAAATCCTTCCAGATTTGTGGGCAGGAGGGAACCTCTGGAGCACTGAACGAGCCACCGCAGCAGCCTGGCAGCGTTTGCCAGCATTGTTTGTAACACCAGTGCAGCATTTTCTCCCTGTTGCATATTTTTTGTAGATTTGGGACTATTTCTGGCAGAGTTTCTTGGATGATGCTTCACACCAACAGCCCCGATGGTTAAGAAGCCAAACCCAGAACTAAACATTTTCTCCTCCTTCTTTTCCCTTGATGTTTTCCTCAGACCAGGAGATGGTGGCAAAAACAGAGACTGCCACGAAAAAGAGTTGAAATCCAGACCTGAGTGTTTATATATTAAAAAAAAAAAAAAAAAAAAAGAGCACTGAGAAAATCAATTGCAGTCGAACGATGGAAAACTCATGGAACTGCCACGGCTTTCTAAGAAAAAACCCAACTCAGCCAGAGTCCTGCGTGCCATGGCTGGCTTTGTGAGCGGTAACTCAGCCTGCCAGAGCTGCAAGAAAGGAGAATATGCAACTAAAAAGTGCTTTTTAGAATTTTTTTTAGCAAAGTTCGGTGGTTTTGAGAACTGTTCCCGACTACCCCGAGCAGACCCAGCGCTCCAGAGGTGCTGGTCCCTGGCTGTTGTGCCGCCCTCCCTCGCTGACATCCCCACGGCAGAAAAAGGCAATTAAGCCAACTGGATTTTTTTAAATTTTAGAGTCACTGTAAATAATCTGGAGCATGAGTTACGCGACGAGGGCGGCAGTAATTGCCGGCTTCTTCACTTTTTATTACCGGCAGCACCCTGGGAGCTGTTTTATTGGCCCATTCGGCTGGGAAAGAGCCCTGCTGGGCAGTCCTGCCCTCCCTAAATCTGCCTGCGGGGCCGGGCTCTCCGCAGGCTGCGTTCACCTGGCTGTCATCGCTCCTGTCCCCACCCCAGCTGTGATTAAAGCACTTCAGCTCTGACCGTATTTTCCCCGAGCCCTGGAGATCTCTGGGCATTTCCATCGCGTTTCTCGGCCGCGCTGCCCCGAGCGGATCCAGCCTGGCTGCGGTCATCACCCCCCGCAGGATCGCGATCCCAGCTCCCTCCCATTCAAACCCAAACCAAAGCCTTCGTTCGCTTTGGCTGAGGGGTCAATGAGCCTTCAGCACCATCCCGGTGTGAAAGCAGAGGAGCTGCACCTGCCCTGCCTGCTCCCCTCCACCCTGCGCCAGCGTTGGCACCAGGAAAAAACTCCTCCCGTCACGGTGGCCAGATGTAAATGCCAGAAAATGCCACTTTCCCTGGAAGTACCCGGTTGTTTACAACACTCAACCTCGTCCTGGTCCGCTACCTATTAATAAAAGCAGGAGCATCTCCTCCCTCCCCCCGGCCGCCCTTGACTCCGCTCCTCTCCTGGAAGATGGCTTTATAAAGGAGAGGAAACTTGGATGGCAGCAGATGGCAGATAAGTAGGAATGGTAAATAGTTTTAATTACTGCATAATGTAAGTGAGACAATAAAGGGGAGAGAGTGGGAACAAGCTGCTGCCATGGCAGCCCTGGAACTGTTGCGGGACCCAATTTGTCTGGGAGGCAGCATGTGCTGCTCGGAGTCTTAGGAGGGCTCTAAAAGAGAACGCCGAAAAATATTAATTGCACGGCTCATCTGCCCATCCATCTTCGCAACCGAGTCACACGCTTCCTTAATTTCAGGGGAATCGTTTTCAAATGGGAATCATGCAAATGAGTATTTTAGCTATTCATTTGTTTTACTGCAAGCGCTTTGTGAGCAAATGGCCTACAGCTTGCAATGAATTAAAAGACACGGGCACTGGAGACCGATTTTTAATACAAAGTCTTGACACAGAGACGACCCCGACCGGCAACACAGAAAATGTTGGCATAGCAACTTTGGGCATTTTCATGCAAATTGGCTCCTGTATAGATGATACCAATGCAATGTTTTCCTTCAACTAATCATCATAAAATTAGTTTCACTATATTTAAATGCTCCTACTTAATGCATTATATCCATATGCATGAAATTGCCTCGGCTAATGCAGTACATAAAATGCCAAAGATACAATGAATAGCCAAATTGCAAACAGTTATGTTATCTCCCATAAAAACTCCTTTTTTCCTTATTGAATGTGTGGGCCCCAGAGGCATCTATCACAAATTGCTATTAATGCACACACACACACACAGGAGCGTGCACCCACACACTAAACACCTACATTTAAGTAACACTGAGGCTGTTAAGCAACCTAAGACAAGCCCAAAATCGAAATTCAGGCTTTGTGCTGTCTGCATCCTGTGTGGCTGTGTGTTTGTGAACCTGCTGCTTATCAGAACCTGAAGTTCTATTATTATAAACACAGTTTTCTGAACTTCAAGAAATGACATTTGGCATGAAACTACCCCTGTGCACGTCCCTGTGTTTCATCCCACTGCTTCTTGCAATGCTCAGGTGGCTGACAGGAAAGGAAGGAATTGCTGCTCAGTTTCCTTGCCTTTGATGATTTAATCCCAAATTCTGCTGCTAAACTGCACTTAGGGGCTTTTTAAAAAATAAATTTATTTTTATACCTAGACCTATTTTTATCACCTAGCAGTGATTGAAGGACAGATTTCTCCTGCACATGTCTTTGTTTAACATTTGCTCTTCAATTTGGGGCAGAATCAGCCAACAGAGGAATTCCCAGAGACTTCCCAAGGGGCTCCTGGATGTCCCCAAACATGAGATGCTCCTCTCTTGTGGAGGGCTCTGTTCTCCAGACAAGGTTTGCAGTGTCAGCCAGGACAGACTGCCAGCATATTTTGTCTGTCTAAACCACTGGGGACAATAAATCACGAGGAGAACTTTACATCCTGCTAAATGCTGCTGGGGGAGTTGTGCCTTCAGAAGCACTCAGCCATTCATCTCCTCCTCCAGCAGAAAATCCCAAGGGAAATGAGTGGGGAAATCTCTGTCCCACCTAGGAGAGGTTCAGGGTGGATCTCTGACTTCTGTGTGTCACCGTGGAAGGGACAAAGGGGACCATCACACCCACACTGGTGTGAGGGGCTGACATCTCTCTGCTCCCTGTGAACAAATAAAAATCCCCAAAAGTGAAAAAGAGGAGCAGAGCCAGAGTCCCACAGCTGGGAAGATCCCAAAGGACCAAATCCAGTATCTACACTCAATGTTGTGCATCCTCCTCATCACAAAACATCTGTCTGATGGCATATTTTAGTTTCTCTGTGTGTTATTCTATAGAATCAGGGCCCAATGCACTTCCAGGAAATAGAAATTTTCATGGAATCAGTCTGAGTGCTGTAAATATGGGTGGTCCCAAGCCAGCAGCAAAGAGCTGTTTGGAGGCTTTTAGGAAACGTCCAATTGTTGAACAACTCATCTAATTATGAAATCATAAAATCACAGAATGTTGGGGTTGGAAGGGACATTAAAGGTCATCCAGTGTCACCCTTCCCCTACCCCAGGCTGCTCCAAGCCCCATCCAGCCTGGCCTTGGGCACTGCCAGGGATCCAGGGGCAGCCACAGCTGCTCTGGGAATTCCAGCCCAGCTCCTCTCCACCCTCACAAGGAGGAATTCCTCCCCAATATCCCACCCATCCCTGCCCCCTGGCAGTGGGAAGCCATTCCCTGTGTCCTGTCCCTCCATCCCTTGTCCCAAATCCCTCTCCAGCTCTCCTGAGGCACTGTGAGGCCGCTGTAAATTCTGGAATTCCCTCTGTGTGCATCTCCTCAGTGGTTTGGTGCCACTGCATGGAGATAAAGCACCTTCACCTCATCACTCAAGGACTAATTGCAAGATGATTTAATTAAAGTATACCTCTCCTTCCCCCAAGTTAGTTGTATTTCATATTGCTCTAGTAGGAGTAATTTGCAGAAATTAAGCATTGCATGTCGCTGGAATGGTACAGGTGCAGTGGAAGAATAAAAAGCCCTTCCTGCAGCAGCAGGCAGTGCCACCAGAGCTCAGTGAAATATCTGTAATGACTCATTAATTCAGCAAATGCTGCACTTTGCAGCAAACATTCAAATTAGCCACAAAGAGGCTGTTTTTAAAACTTGTAGGTTATTCATAATTGCTCAATGAGCACTTCATGCAAATGTATTTTAGCCCATTGGGCAAAGTGTTGCCTTTGAATATTTCCTGCAGAACGCACAATTAGCCCCAAGAATTTATGACATCATGGGAGTCTGAAGGCCAAGAGCAGGATGAGGAGAGGAAGAACGTGGACAAAGGAATACTGAGAGCTCTTTAGGGGAGCAGGAAGAGGCACAGACTCAGGATAAACCAAGTTTTGGCCCAGCAGTTGGGAAGAAATGACTTCGTGGCTGGTGTCACACACAAAGGGGATGGCCCTGGACCTGACCAGTGACAGCTGATTTACACAGCCACAGATCTGTGCACAGCTACATTTGCCACATATTAAACACTCCAACAACTCCAGCACCCATGAGGAAGAGGGAGAGGAGAAATGATTCCTTGTGGGAGCCACAGCACATCCCACTTGCACCATCCCCTGCTGACTGACAGCCGTGGCACGGGGGAAATAATCCCAACATTTACAGCTCTGCTTTCTGCCAGGGCCAACAATTTTTCAAGCTGTTAATTCCCTTCATCTCACGACTCACAAGTGCCTCCCAGATATTGGCAATCATAATTTTTATTGCCAGTTATTGTGAGAGTGAAGTCGCGTTTGTCTCCGTGGCAGTGAGGAGAGGTGGGGGGCACAGCAGGGTGGGCAGAGGCTGCTGGGGGGGTGCTGCCACTGCTCTCAGGGCTCAACCTCTGGCACATCAATGGTGGCACTGCCACTGTCACCTGCCAGCCCTCCACGGCCACCAGCACGCTGTGCAGGTGAGCAGGGATGGGTGGGAGTTCTCATCCCACGGAGCAGGGAAGGGCTGGTGGCACTTTGGAGGATTTCCCAGTCCCAGTTTGCCCCTCACAGCTGATGAGGGGCACAGGAGGAGCTTTGCCCTTCACTGGCACCTCCTCCTTGCTCTCTGTCTGACACAGCATTCATTCCTTTCCCTTCTGCTCGCATGTGACAATGGATTTTTAAAGGCCACCCAAATTAGAGCTGAATTTTGCTGAAAGACAGAAGAGAGCATTGCTTTGACTCGATATAAACCACGTTTTGTCTGCAGGCTGCACCAAGTCAGAGAGCTTGGCAGGCACCTTTGCAAACCAAATTAAATCCTGACACAGGCTCAGGACAGGCTGGAACCCCACAAACCCAGGAGCAGAGTGCCCAGTCCCACACCCAGCCCAGGCAAATTCCCTGCTCCAGGCAGGCATTTCTGAATATGTGACTATTTCTGCATTCCCCAGCACTTGAGCTTCCATTCTGTAGAGTTGGGAATGTGTAATTTTCCAGACCCTCCCCACTGTGGGCTGGGACACCAGCTCTGCAATCCACACAATGAATGAGCCACTGGCACTTAAAGCAGGGAAGGAATGACATTTTGGGGAGATTGGGCACAAAGAGGGCAATTTGCTGTGAGATCTCCTGCGTTTCCCTGGCTGGGGAAAGCATCTCTGCTCTGAAATGTGCTGCTCAGGCTCTCCCCCCATGGAATCAGGGCAATGGGATGGGGAAGGAGCCTGCAAAGGGAAGTGCTGCAGGGTGAAGATTGAGACCCTGAGCTCTTCCCACCCACATCCCCACCAAGGGGCCCTGGATGGTTTCCTCCCTGCAAAGCCTTTTTCTCTATAGGCAAAAATAAGTAAAACTGAGCCAAGTCTCTCCCTCCCACCCCTCTGTTCTCCAGCCCAGGTGACAGGAATGGGGCAGCTCCCAGAGAGGCCTCTGTGTCACTCACTTAAAGCATAATTTGATATCTAGTAGCTCATTAATCTATTTTTTTTCATCCCCCCTCTCCCCTCCTCCCCCCCCACCCAAGATAGGGAGCGCTTCTGCTTCTCCTCAGCTAAATAACTCAGGTCATAAAAGGTAATACCATGGGTAGCAGAATGTAAACAAACACATTCTACCTCAATAAACATGCTAATTTCCAGCTCTAATATTCACAAGTAAAATATCCATCACACAGCCCCTATTTGGCAAAGGCAGCAGCCCTCATCAGTCAATGAAGTAGGCTCCTGCCAGTTCACTGCAGGAGGCAAATAGTACAACTTAACTCACTTGATGATGCCCTTGGGGGGAAAACATGAGCCTCATAAATGAGTCTGGAAATGTGATAAAAGGATAATCTTGCATAAATGAGCCTAGATCATCATTACCTGCACAAACACGAGGTTGTTTGAAAGATGTGGCCGCGTTTGGTGGAGATGAAGGAGGGAGGAAGCGCTGCCCTGGGCTGGAGGTGCTGGGGATGGAGGAGTTGGGGTGCTCCTCTGGATCCACAGCTCCATCCCCCCGAACCTGGGAGCTGCTGCTGAGGGGCAGGGCTTGGATCTGGGGCTGGGACCCTCTGGGAGTGTTCCTTGAGGAGCCTTGAGGTTCCTGTGGGGTCAGACCAGGCTCCTCCCGGCTCTTGGACATACCTGGATGTGCCTTCAAGTCCTGCTCCAAGCAGAGGATGAACAAACAACCTCCCAAAATGGCATTAATGAATGGAAACAACCCAAAATCGCCTCTCTAAGGTGGTGAAACCCCGTAGAACAAGAGATGACACCAAATGGCCAAAAATCTGGAATACAGGGGGGTGGGACTTCATCTCCCCTGCAATTCCAAAGGCACTTCCTGCAGCACTGCTGGGCAGCTCTGCCTGGTCTCAAGGTCCACCCAGGGCTGGTGGGAAGCTGGGGTGTCCCAGCCCACTGCAGTGGGACTGGAGCACCTGGAAAGGTCCCTTCCACCAAAGCATTCCCTGCTTCTGGGATATTCTCCCAAATTCCTTTAAGGCACAGGAGCTCCACACTGGCACAGCACCGTGCCAAAGGCTGCTGAGGTGCAACGCTCCCTGCCCAGGGGTGCACATTTTCCCAGGTTTTCCCCAAAAAACCCATCTTTTCCACCCACTGTGCCTCTTCCCAGAGGCACATGAGGATTTTGCCCATCTGAGCATCCCTCTGAGATGGAACAGCTGCTTAGGGGTTAAATCTATTTTGGTTAAGTGGCTATTTGGGCTTGTGGAAAAAAAAAAAAAAAAAAAAAAAAAAAGAAAGGAAAAAAGAAAGAAATCAATAAAATAGAGGAGCAGAAGTCAGTTGCAAGTCTTGGCTGAGAAAAAAGGTGGCCGTGCCAAAAAGTGACACATTTAAGCCGGTGTGTAATTTTGATCTCTGTGTTTAAAATACTTTTTGTAAATGGAGGGTTTGAACGGGGCAGAGGGAGGGAGGAACACTGAAAACTCACATTTCTAATCACCACAACCCCGGGCTGCAAAATGTCCTGGCTGAAAGGGGGGTGAAATAAGAGGGGGTGGAAAAGGTGACTCACGAGTGCTGGAAGGAGGGGGTGAAATGCTAACAGAGGTGTCCTGAGGAGCTGTGAGGCTTTGAAAGGGAAGCCCAGCAGCTGGGACAGCCCTGAGGGGCTGCACAAGAGCTGTGGGTGCTGCTGGTGGTGCTTCAGGGACCCCTGGGTGGATCCTTCTATCCCAAGTGCTCCATGCATGGCCATGGGATGAGGATCCCAGAGAGCATCATAACAGAGCCAGGCAGAGAGAAACCACAGATCCCCTCCTTGGTGGTGGTGATGATGATGATGATGATGATGATGAGCTGCAGGGAGCCACCAACACAACGCTCTTTTAGGTCACTCACAGGAAAAAATGAGGTTTTCCCCCTGTATTCCCTGAGATTGCCATGGCAGCAGCACCAGCAGGGATGGGGTTGCTGGTCCCATCAGCAGGGTGCAGGGCAGGGTGGGTGACACCAGACCCTCCCAGGACACGGTGACAGAGACCTGGAGCAACCTCAGGGCAACCTCTTATTAAAAAACTACTGAGAGTTTTTTTATAAGAAGAAATTGCAATATGGAATCCTGCTGAAATCCTTAAAAACGCTGCACTCTCGTCCTTCTGTAAATCCCCAGCAGCTTTTGCCAGGCTTTGAATTCCTCACATCAAGACCAAACCAAGCCAAAGGGAGCTGCCCCTTCTTCATCCTGGGCATTCCCCAGGGCTAATTCCTGCTTTTGATTCCCATGTGGGCAGGGTATAAATGCTACTTCTCCATGAATCCTTCCCTCTTGTGGCTTCCTTTTTGAGTTTTGTTTTTGTTTTAAATTTTCCCTTCTCCCACTATCTCCCGTTCACGATGCCCTTTGACTGCTGCTGCTTCACCCAAGTGGATTCCAGCAGGACTTTTGGAGGCCCTGCCACTGGTGCAGCTCCATGCTGCCCATCACCACAGGATGGAGACTGCTTGATGTGGAATATCCCAAAAAGGCCGCTTGGATTGGGATCCCAATCGGAAATTCGCCGCTTGGGCCCATCTCTAATTTTATTATTTCCGTTGAAATAAATTATGGACTTAATTGGAATTTCTGATTCGATCTGCCTGCTCCCCATGCCGCATAAATATCCCTCAGCATTTATTTTTCCCCTTGCCCATAGCTCATTATATTTTTCCCATCTTGGGATTCGGGTTTTTTATGGCAATTTTCTCCCATCTGTCGGGGAGGGTCCTTGAGGAAATGAAGTTATTTGGGGGCTCCGCTTCCTTCCCCGCTCTCCGAGGGCTCCCCAGGAATGTGCTGGGACAGGGAGGTCCCCGGGGAGCCCCGGCTCCTCCTCGTGCCCAGCCACCGTTAATTACCATGGCAATGACTCCGTGCCAAACCATTAATTACCATGGCAATGACTCCGTGCCAAGCCCAGCCCTGTTCCGGGAGCCTCTCTGCAGCTGCACCCCCGAGTTTGCTCCGTGCTTTAAGGAAATTGTTCTTTTGGGTACCAAAACACCGATTTTCTCACCCACTGCTGTTTTGTTGGAGGAGCCTCGATCTGTCTGGCAGACACTGCTCCGTTTAACTGCCCACTTCAGTTCTAAAATCCCATTTAATGCCTTTATAAAAGCTTCCCCTGTGCCTCAGGAAGCTGACAACTCACAGCAGAAGGTGGCATGGGTAAGGAGGACGATGAAAACACCCTGAATACCACCTTTAGAATCATAAAAAGTCATAGAATCATAGAATTTCGTGAAGAAACCCACAAGGATCATCTAATCCAGCTGACAACTCACAGCAGAAGGTGGCAAGGGTAAGGAGGACAATGAAAACACCCTGAATACCACCTTTAGAATCATAAAAAGTCATAGAATCATAGAATTTCGTGAAGAAACCCACAAGGATCATCTTATCCAGCTGCTGGCCATGCACAGGCCACCCCAGGGATCCCATCCTGTGCCTGAGAGCATTTTCCAGCTCATCCCAGGGCTGGACCTGCCTTGCTGCTCCAGGCCCACATGGCCACCACCCAATGCCATTTCCCCAGCAGGTTGGGCACTGTAAAAATCCCCATTTATCCACCCAAACCTCGGATCTTTCTCTCTGCAGTTTTTCCAGCCTCAGATCCTGCAGGCCTCACATCCCTAAATCACTCCCATCATCTCACTGGGTCCTCAGACCTCACCAGCTCTTGCAGGGATTTGGGGATGTCCCCATGGAGCTTCAGAGCCATCTGAACCTCCTGAGCATCTCTCCTGCTCCTGTTTAAGGCACAGTTCCCTGCTCCACATCCCTTGTGCTCCCTTTCACCCAGGACGTTCCTCAGCAGGGAATTATTCAGAATCATTGCACTTTTCCTGGGCTGCCTAATCCACAACCCCCTTGTTCTGGCTGGAACCTCAGTTTTGTGCCCCAATCCCACTGATTTCCCCCCCTGAGCCAGCAGCAGCAGCCAGAGGCAGATTTTGGCTGAGCACGGGGTGTGACAGCTCGGCCTGGCCAGCAGCTTTGCCTTGTACAAACCACACATTTCACCCCATCTCCGTGCTTGACTGAGGCAAAATTCCAGCTGTCGGGGCTGAGGAGTGCAGGAAGGGGTCGGGAGGGTTTTTTTTTTTAAAAAAAAAATAACAAGTCCATTAAAATAATGGATCCAAAGCAATGCCAGCAGAGCCACACTCCTCAGCCTTTAATCTGGCTGCGCAGCCCTCACGGAGGCCTGACGGGGTATCTGGTGTTCCTGGCATTTTTCTTGATGAAAAATTAGCCAGCAGAAGGAATAACTTGTCAGAAAGAGAGGGGAGCATTTCATGCATGACAGATTTTTGCAGACGCTGTACCAGCAAGGGAAGCCAAGACAAATAGCAAGAAGAATTTTCATTGCCTCGAGTTGAATATGATCAGGATAAACTGCAGCCACATTTCCAGGAGAAATTAATGTGCTGGCAGGAATCAGGCTCTCAAACCACCGCCCCTTTTCCAAATGAAAATCCAATTAATTAGCCCATTTCCCCCCTCAGAACAATCTGTGACACAAAGCTAATCCCCAGCTCCCCTTTGCTTGGGGATGAAGCAAACTCCCTGAGGCTGCTCAGAGTGGTTCTGGGCATCTCCCCCTTGGTCCTGTTGCTCATTTTTCCTTTTCAAGAGGCTTTTCTTGTCATCCAAAGAACATTGTGGCTGAGTGGAGCTGGAAAGTACCAGCGTGGAGGGTTGGGAAGGGTTCCTTGGCTCAGGAGGAGGCAGGAGGAGATGTCAGAGCTCCTTGAGCAGAAGCCTTTGCACTTCCCACAGACTCAGAGAACCCTTGAGGTTGGAGAAAACCTCTAAGATCATCAAATCCAACTCAGAAGCATCCACCTGACATAGAGAAACACCCAACCACCCCTTCTGGCCCAGCACTGCCTCTCTTTGCTTTTCCAGGTTGAAGGAGAAGGTGCAGACAGGGATTTTCCTGGGACCAGGAGGCACCCAACCCCTTCCCAGCATGTCCAAAGCTGCTGGCAGCAGCCAGAGCTGAGCCTCTCATCCCTGCTGAGATACAAATCATGGGATGGGATGGTCCCAGCAGCTCCCCACCAGGGGTTTGCAGGTCCTGCCCTGCCCAAACTGCTGCCAAGCCCTGTTAATGAGCCTCTGATTAACCTCCCCAGCCCACACAATCCTTTGAACCAGCTCTAAATTAGATCACCAAGATTAGTTTTATTAATTTTTTGGGTTCTTTGCTCCCAGCTGGCAGAGGAGCCTTTGTTTCTCACCAAAATGCTGCAGCAAGACCTGGGGTATCACCTCCCTGTGCCCCCCATGCCGGGTCCTGGCCAAGGATCCCACCAGCACCAGCACAGACCCTCAATTCCCAGCTTGGAGGTTCCTCCAGTGCCTTTTTGGGTGCCACAGTGGGTCAAGGGCTGGCTTTTCCCACTGCTGGAAGCACTTTTGACCTCGTTTTCTCTCTCAGACGTTATTCCTTGGGAGCAGCAGCACTTTGTGGGCCTGGTCTGGCTGATTGGTGCCCTTCCTTGGAATGCATTCAGTAAATTTCCTTGGAATGCCAGTTTAGTAAACAAGGATCCACCATGCCCACAAGATTTCAGCACAGCCAAGCCTGGCAGTGCCATCTGCTCCTGGTTTGGTGCCACACTCTGGTGTCAATTCCAGAAGCTCCCAAAGGGCTCTCAGGGCTGGGCAAGGCAGAGCCCAAAGAGGTTTTCTCCATCAGCCCTTGGAGGACATCAGTGGCTCTCAGTGGCTCTGCTGGCATGGAATTCCAAGCAGAGCTGGAATTCTGAGCAGGAGTGAGGGCTGGGGATAACACATCCAGGCAGGAAGATTGATTGGAATTGTGTGAGATAGCCCTTAGCTCACCCGTGATTATAATTACATTAAATTGCTATTTAATGGTTTTCACATCATCTTTGACAGTAGGTTATTTTTGTAATCTTTATTTAAAATAAACTCTTTTCCTGCCTTGTCACTGAAACCCTTCCCTGCTTCCTTTTATGCTCGGTGCATGAGGAAATCAGTTTTCATTATCCCCAGACTTGTGTGTCATTCCATTATTACCACAAGATTAGAAAATAAGTAGCTCCCCCAAAAGGGCTTCTGGGTGAACAAACTTTCTGGTTAGAGCAGAATGAAGTGGAGATTTTCCCCAGTTCTGTTCCCTCATGCTCCCCCACCAGGGCAGCAGGAAAAGCTGGGCTTGGCTGGAATCTCCTCCCTCCAGCTCCAGCAGAGCCACTGCTGTGCTGCTCCTCAGGGAGCTGGGAGCCATGGGAAGCTCTGCCAGCTCTCAGGGGGGGGAACAGAATCCAAGAATCCAGACCAAGGAGTGGAAAATCAACATTTCAGCTGCAAAACACTGTGTTAAGGCTGGGAGCTGTGATCCATCCCTGCTGCTGTGACGTTCAGACCATCTCTGTGCTCCAGCCACCCCTGCACCTCAGAGCCTGGGGTTTGCATAAAGCCCAGCTCAAAATCCAGAGACCTTTATATCTGAACCAAAATGGGAGGGGAAGAATTTCTGGGTGGATTTGTCAGCTGGGAGCTGCTGAGTTTGAGGAGCTGGAGCATCCCCGTGGGACGCAGCAGCATCCCTGCATCATCCACCCGTGTGCACCACGAGGTCAAGTGCCTTCCCCACATCCCTTCCTTCCTCAGCATGGAGCAAACTCTCAGCTGGGATGGAAACCTCTCACTTCAGAAGCTTCATCACATTTTCCCACTCAGGGAAATTAAAGACCCCCTTCTTGCCCTAAGTTTAAAAATATCTTCTTTAAATAATTGACCACTAATTATGTGATTTATTTAATATGCAGCACTGGTTTAAAAAGGGGGGAAAATAAACATTTAGGGTCTAAGGACCCTAATTCCTAATAAAAGACCCAGATTTTACCCCCTAATTCCTAACAAAAGACCCAGATTAAAACAATATTTTTTTTTCTAAAATAATTCCAAGAAAGTATTTTAGTGACTCTCTCCTCTGACCACACGGTCAAACATTTTTGCAATGAACAATTTACAGGGTTGAATATCTCAAGCAGCTTTTGAAAAGAAGACCCAACTCCCTGACACCTCAAACCCAACAGAGAAACAAGAACAGCACCTTCTGTGACCTCTGGGGTGGAAGATCTGATTTAAACACTTCCTGTGGCCTCCCAAAGCCACCCCAAAAGAAGCAGCAACATTTCCACGGTGGCAAGAAAAAATGCAATTATTTTGCCCACGATGCTCAACAAAACAAAGCAAAAGGAAGAGCTTGGACCTGGATCAGGGATTTTACAGCAGCAGGAAAGGCAGCACTGGCTCATCTGGAGCTGCCACATCCCAAAGCCCGTGGAGAAACACACCTGGGGTTGCTCCAGAGGGAGATTTGAGGGGGCAAACCAGTGGCATGGGTTGTTCAGAGAGGTTTCCATCCCTGGAACCATTCGAGGCCGGGCTGGAAGGGGCTGGCTGGAGAGGGCCCTGCTCTCTGGAGATGGCCCTGCTCTCTGGAGATGTTCCTGCTCTCTGGAGATGTTCCTGCTCTCTGGAGAGGGCCCTGCTCTCTGGAGAGGGCTGGACACCTCAAAAGGGTCCCAGAGCACCCAGGATTCCCTAAGGAGGCCATGCTAGGAGGCACAGGGCTGGGGGATGGAGGTACCTGAGGAAGCCCCAGGATCCAGCCCTGTGCCCTCACTGTCCCAGCCCTGTCCCTCACTGTCCCATTTCTGTCCCTCACTGTCTCATCCCTGTCCCTCACTGTCCCATTTCTGTCCCCCCCTGTCCCCAGGGGGACACTCGCGGCTGGGAAACGCGCGGGGTGCAATTAGTGCTAATCATCCCCTGGCATCCCCTGGCATCCTCTGGTGTTCCCTCACATCCCCTGGTACCCCCTGGTATCCCCTGGTACCCCCTGGTACCCCCTGGTACCCCCTGGTACCCCCTGGCATCCCCTGCTCCCGGGCACACTTCACATCTCTGAGAAATGCCTTTCTTTGTGTGGCTTGGGCCGTGTTTAAACCGCACCAGTTTGTCCAGCCAGATGGAAAAAAAAAATAAATAAATGTTTCCCACCTGTATGGAAATGTGTGGGATACACACAGCTCTTTCTTTTCAAGCTAATGATTAATTTATCACTTCGCAGTTAGGCTTTTTTTTTTTTTTTTTTT
>VZRH01007523.1:272700-288622 GCA_013397555.1 Urocynchramus pylzowi
TTTTTTTTTTTTTTTTTTTAATGTGATGGAGTAATTAGCAGGGCTTTTTCCTAACTAAATGTTCCTCTGTGCATGTTCACTGAGAGCAGCTGAGCAGAGAAATACCTGAGATACCAGCAGAAGGCAGGGGAAAAGGTATTAAAGTGGAGGGAATATTTAGAAATAGCAACTATTTCTAAATTCCTGGGTTTGGTTCTACAGAATCATTGAATTATGGAATGGTTTGGGTTGGAAGGGACCTTAAATCCCATCCAGTTCCACCCCCTGCCATGGCAGGGACACCTTCCCCTGTCCCAGGCTGCTCCAGCCTGGCCTTGGACACTCCCATGGATCCAGGGGCAGCCACAGCTGCTCTGGGAATTCCATCCCAGCTCCTCCCCACCCTCCCAGGGAGAATTTATTCCCAGTACCCCATCCATCCCTGCCCCCTGGCACTTTAAACTTCTATCCCTTTGTCCTGTCACTACATGCTTATTGTGAACAGAATGATCTTCCCTGCACTTGGCTCCCAAGACACACAGAAAAGCAGCACCCCACAAATGCACTCTGTCCTTTGGGGACCTGGGGGCTGCTCAGGAAAATGGCTGAGGATCAGGAGAAGTTTGCTCTGCATCTACCAAAGGATCAGGGCTGGGGGCACCTGTGGTTCCACACAAAGAAATAATGAAACAAAAAACCCTGCATAGACCGTGGGGTCAAAAATGAACAGCTGACAGAAGTGGGCTGGGCTGGGCAGTGCCTGACCTGCCCAAAGCACCAGGTTTGCTTGTGTTTTGTGCTAAAGTGGCACTGGGACACTTGTCACTGCTCTGGGGTTGTGACACATCTGGCAGGAGGCATCTGAGCTGCACAAAACCTGGGTCACCCTTGGTGCACTTCCCTAAACCTCCAGCCCTGGTACCAGCGAGGCCATTAGGGTAATGCAGGAGATAAGGTTTCACTGCATGTATTTGTCCTCAGACTTAATGAAAACACACTGGTGTTACATTTATAGCTCCAGAAACCACAGGCTCAAATTCTATATGCCCTGGAGAGACCTTATCTGCAGCCCAGGAAGCAAAGATAACAATCACATTTAGGTGTTCACTTCCCCTCTCTGTCGGGCTCTGCTCAGCCCCAGGGTGTTGGTGCTCTGTGGCCATGGGGGTTTCACATCCTGGGGGGAAATTTGAGGCTCTGGTGGCTCTGCCAGCAGCCACGGTGACAAAACCCTGGGCATGTCCCACCAGGTTTGTCAGAGAGTCCTCCCAGCCAGCACTGCCCAGAGAAAGTCACAATTCCCATGGAAATACACCCAGAGAGGGAAACACCCCAGTCACTGGATCATTAAGGCTGGAAAAGCCCTCCAAGGACACAGTCATGGGATCCTAGAATGGTTTGGGACCTTAAAGGCCATCCCATTCCAAAGGCAGGGACACCTCCCACTGTCCCAGGCTGCTCCAAGCCCTGTCCAACCTGGCCTTGGACAATCCAGGGATCCAGGGGCAGCCACAGCTGCTCTGAGCAAGGTCAAGCCAAGATTTGAGTGAGCACCACCACAAAACCCACTCAGAAACCATCAAACAGGACCACCAGGGGCTTCACTGGGGTTTCCAGAAATTTCCTTCCTTACCCAGAAGCACAGGGAGCTCCCAGTCCTGCTGCTCACACACAGCCCCCTGTGGCCCCCCTGATTCAGAGTCCAGCACCAGAACTGCCCAGTAAAATCCAGATCTGCCCAGTAAAATCCAGATCTGCCCAGTAAAATCCAGATCTGCCCAGTAAAATCTAGAACTGCCCAGTAGAATCCAGAATTGCCCAGTAAAATCCAGAACTGCCCAATAAAATCCAGAACTGCCCAGTAAAATCCACACCAACCCACTTCCACCCAGGACAAACCCTGGGCAGCACAAGGAGGTACCAAAGCTCCTCCTGAAGGCTCCTCAGCAGGCTCAGAGCTGCTTTTCCTTCAAGCCATGTCATTCACAGCATTTCAGGTGCTTGGCTCCTTCCATCCAGGAGAGCTGGAGCAACCCCCCTTTGGTTTGATCTTGGCTTCAGGGGCTCCCCCAGGCTTTGAGAGCCTGGACTGGCTCCCAGACCCTGCTTTGGACACTGCCCTGGCTCACACCTTGCAGCTGCCCTGCCTCAACCTCCCCCTTATAACCCAGATTTGGGGCTCCTGGCACAAAGGAGCTCCTTGCTCCTTCCTCCCCTTGGCTGCAGACCTGGAGCAATCCCAGTCCTGCCATCCCCATCCCACCAGCCAGGCTGAAAGGCCCCCCAGGCTGAGGGAGGCTCTTCCAGCTCACCTGGAGCCATGTGCTGAGAGCTCTGTGGGCATGGAGCAGCTCCCACCCCTCACCTGCCATCCTGAGGTGGCAAAAAAATGGGAATTTGGATGTTGGCTGATGCCTCCCTGCTGTTACCCAGTTTGGCTTTCGAGTTTGTCAGGTTCTTGGGTTTCCACGAGGTTGGCAGGGCTTGTGCTGTGAGCTGACCCACAGCTCTGCAGGGAAAAATGTGGGATTGAGTCCCCATCACCCACTGAAACCCCACACTGCCTGTTCCTGGGTGTGACCCTCCCTGTGCTCCACAGGGGATCATCAAAGGGCATCCACAGCTCAAAACTCACACACAGAGCATCAGAACCTCTCACTTCAGCCACGTGGAGGGTTTTAAGTGTTTGCTTTGCAGGAGGGATGTGTCAGGGCAGAAAGCTGAAAGCTGCTGAGTGAGGCTGGATGAAAGCACAGAATTCCTGTGCTGTAGCCTGAAACATGGGATGCTGGAGGCTCAGGACTCACCAGGGAAGGCTCTACCAGTGTGTGTGGCCACAAATTCTCCATTTCCTTGGGATAAAGAGCTTAAAGGAAAACCCTCATATTTTTCTTTCCCACCTGCTCACGAGCTGTGGGCCAGTGGGACATGAGCTGAGTGGCCACGGGATTGGGATGTGCCAAAATCCATGGGATTGGTGCTGCTCAGCCATGCTTTGGGAAAAGCAGTGGCTGGGGTTTGTGTGTGCTGCTGAGCCTTCACCTTTTAAAGCAAACCCTCACCCCTGCTGTATGGAATGAGAAGCTAAGGGCAGTGAGGCTGAGCTGGGACATTCCCCTGTGGCACCCAAGAAGCTTTGGGGCAGGCACATCACCAACAGGCAGGGCAGGGCTGATCCCTGACAGATACAGAAATGGTGACCTGGATCCACTCATTATTGCTGATTAGTGCTTGCAGGGCTGAATGCTGGGCTGCTCTCAGCTCCACCAGCTGGGACCCTGATCACAGCAGGATTTCAGCTGGAAATCTCTTTTTCCAATAAATTTGATTCACTTTTACACCATGTTCCTGCTATTTGGACAACAATTTCCCCCCTACTGATGGGATCCTGCCTCAACACCCAGAGCAGGAGCTTGATTTTGGCCAGAGAACAAGGTCATGGCCCAGCCATGGAGCCACCACCAGCAGCTCTGGCTTCATCTCACCTGAAGTCCTATTTTGGGACAGCTCAGCCTCAGCAAGGTGCAAACTTTGCATTTAAAGCCCAGAAAGCTGGGCAAGGGCAGGGGATGTTCCCTGGGGCAGCCAGGGGGTTAAAAGCAGGAGAAAGCCTTTGAAGGAAAATTGCTGATGGGCTTGAAGGAATCCTTTGAGGACAGGGGACACAAACCAGTTCCTATAAAAATGTTTTTGCAACGTATTTTACAGACTGGGCCCGTTCATGGGAGCACCAAAAGTGCTGTGGGAGATGAAAGGCTCTGTCCCCCTGGTCCAGCATCCTGGCTCCCAGAGCAGCCAGGCCGGATGCTCCGGAGGAAGGGAGGAAAACAATGGGAGCACTCAGACCTGGGATAATCCAGCCTCTTTCATCCAGCCCTCGAAGAAAGATCAGTTCATATCCAGCAACCCAAGATTAAATGTGCTTTAATAGTTTGCCTGGTTTTCTTTACTGACAGATCCCTGTGCTCCTGCCACGGTATTTTCCATTTCTATTTCGGAGCAGTGCATTGGGGTCACAAAGTAGCAATTCACTGTTTGATTTTGGGGGAAGCCTGGCAGTTTTGGTGCAAAGGGGGGGAAAGAAATGTTTGCTTGCAGGAGCCTGAAGGGTGACGCTGTGGGCTTTTAGCAGGATAAAAATAGGAATTGGTTACTTTCCAAAGGGAAAAATAAACTGCAAAGTTTCCACTGACTTGGAGTTGCAAAAATGCATCTTGGATTCTGGAGCACTTGGTAAAATATTGTGGTTTAGGCTCGGTAAATAGCAGAGAGCATTAGGTTGGAAATAGCAGTGTAAATACCCAGCTTAATGGGATGGTTTGTTTCGGGTTCTTTTTTGGGTTTTAGACTCAGCAACCTGTTTTAGCCTCGTGTTTCAGGTTCAAGGGCAGCCCCTGGCTGGCCACACACCTCAGGTGCTCATCTGGTGCCCAAAAATGAGCCCAGGCTGAGCTGCACCCCAGGAACTCCAGCTGGAGAGATCCCTGGGGCTGTGCAGGGCAGTGAGATACAAGTTCTGCCTTGTACCATCGAGTAAAAATGTAAAATTTAAATATTTTTCACTTTCCTATCTCAGCACGGGTCCAAAGCAGATCTGAGGGGTGCTGGGGGTGCAAGGACACACAAGGCTGTGGCCTTGTCACCAGCAGGACGGGGAGCAGGCGGCCACCAGCACGTGCCAGCCCCCAGCCCTTCTCTTCAGGGGCAGAACATCAGCCACAGGGAATGTGCAAAGCCCAAATTCCTGCATCCAACACCTGGAGTGAAGCTTTCTGCAGAGGAGACACCCCCCCCCCAGCCCCAAAGGGCTNAGGGGCAGAACATCAGCCACAGGGAATGTGCAAAGCCCAAATTCCTGCATCCAACACCTGGAGTGAAGCTTTCTGCAGAGGAGACACCCCCCCCCAGCCCCAAAGGGCTCCCCAGTCTCATCTCCCAACAATCCAGGCTGCTCCCAGCAATCCAGAACCTTCCCAGCAATCCAGAACTCTCCCAATAATCCAGAACTCTCCCAACAACCCAGAACTCTCCTAACAATCCATAGCTCTCCCAATAACCCAGAACTTTCCCAACAACCCAGAACACTCCCGACAATCCAAAATTTTCCCAACAATCCAGAATTTTCCCAACAACCCAGACCTCTCCCAGCAATCCAGAACTCTCCCAATAATCCAGACCTCTCCCAGCAATCCAGAACCCTCCCAATAATCCAGAATTTTCCCAGCAATCCAGGAATTCTCCCTGTGCCCAATCCCAGCCCCGGCTCCAGCCCTGCTTTGCCACTAGATGGCACAGGCCATTGAGAAATGTTCATTTTCCTCAACACCCCGCGTTTCCCCCGAGCCCACAGCCCTGCTTTGGGATGTAGCCACGGATACCTAAAACTCCCAGCAGGGAAAAAAGGGAGAAATCCCTGCTCAGCCAGGGGATGGGCAGCTCCAAAGCTCAGCTGGTGCTGCACAGCTCTGCCCCAACACCTCAACATCCTTATCATCCTTATCTCACTGCCAGGGAGGGCAGGGAAATCTCTGCCAGCTGGGAAACCCTGGCTCAGAGACTACAAAACTCTTCTAAAGTTAATATTCACAGTGCAAAAAATCAAAATTAACAGGTGAGTACCGAGCTGGTTGTTTTGGGGTTTTTTTGGTTGTTGTTGGGGGTTTTTTTGTTTGTTTGTTTGGGGTTTTTTTTGCTTTTTTTTCCCCCCTCTAATAATTTTTTTTCTACTATTATTTTTTTCTAATATTATTTTTTCCCTAATAATTCTACAAATTCCGGATTTCACATGCATGAATTGGAGCTGGGGCTCAGGTGAGACCCCTGAGTGCCACACCTGGGTCAGTACCAGGTGCAAAGGGGAGCAGAACTGCCCTGGCTCTGAAATGCTCTGTCCTGATGTGCAGCCAGGGAGACAGGCAATCACATTCCTTTGCTATCAGAAGAGATTTCCAAGCAAATTCCCCCCTCACTCTGCTCCCAGAGACCTTCTGGGGATCAGGTTTTACAGAGAATCAATTTCCAAGCCACATGGACTCGTGGGGAATTCATTCCAAAGTTCCTGTCTGAGCTGTCCCAGCATCATCCCAGCGCTCATCTGATCTGCTCCTGTGCTCAGTCCCACTCAGCCCAGCACTGACTCTTCCCAAAAACACTTCTGGGAACTTCAGGCAGCCCTGAAATAAATTTTAAACCAACTTCAAAAGTTAATTTCATCTTTTCAATCAGTCCCTGTTCACTTCCAGGCAATGCACTGCCCCTGAGCTGCCACAAAATTCAGAGTTTGTAGGGAAATGCAGGCAGGGGATGATGCTGCTTCCAAATACCTGAGAGCAGCTGAAAGACACATCCAAATGTGGCCGATGTAATGGGTTTGAAACTTTTTTTGAAACAGTTTTCTCCTCTATTGGGGAAAAAAAAAAATAGGATTTGATTGGCTGTGATTTGGATTTCTTTCCCTTTCTCTCTCTCTTTGTAAACACAGTGAGCACCCAAACATTTCTCTCTGCCTTTGCCTTGCAGCATCCAAACACTTCTCTCTGCCAGCTTTGCCCTCCAGGAATAAGGAAAATGTGCATTTTGGGAGGCCATGGCCCAGGGCAGTGGCTCTGCCATCCCTGCCCCAGCTGCATTTACCTTCTCCACCCGCAGAGATCTCTCTGTGTTCCCTCAGACCCAGCCTGACCCGCAGAGCTCCTGGCAGAGCATCAGCCCTGCCTGAACTCGGGGCTCCCTCTGAGCCCGGGGTGATGCAGGGACCAGGCTCAGCCCCACCTGCCCAGACCTGGCCTCAGGAGAGCAGGGCTTGGATGAGGACCCCCCCAAACCCCTCTTTGGGGTGGTTTTAATCTGAATTCCTGACACCAAACTTGCATTTAAAAGCAGCCTCCATACATATCCATCAGTTACTTCTGCATAACATCTCAAGGAATTGGCTCATCTGAGCCCAGGAAACAAACTCAGAGTAAGGAATTCCTGGGAAATCTGCTCTTGGCTCCATTTGCATCACTAAAACAAGGCAAAAAAGGACTGGCACACCAGTCCATCAGGAGCCCAGAGTCCCTCTGGACACAGCTCAGAGAAAATGCACCCAATGACTCTGGTTCATGATGTAAATCAGCATTTTTATGAAGGAGTTTTTGCACTTCCTGATGTTTGATTGTAGAGCAAAGGAGCCCTGAGCAAGCCAGGCTGGAGGGTTCTTGGTGATGCTCTGGTTCTGCTTTGGGATAGCTCTGAGCCACCTCCAGAGCCCAGCAGAGCTTGGAGGGCTCTGAAAGCTTTGGAAAGCAGCAGAAATATTGATTTCATGCACCTGAAAAACAACATTTGCAGATATTCTGGACCCCCAAAGTTTCAAAGTGCAAATGCCCTTTAATATAAAATAGCTCAGATCAAATGTGTTCCAGGTTACAGCTGGGTTTGGGGTTTTTTTTGCTTTTTAATGTTATTTTTAAAATATTTTTTATTATTTTTAATAACCCTCCTGCCAATACCATCCAGTGCTCCGTGAGAAATGTTTATGCCATTAATTGCAAGTGGAAAAAAAAAAAAAAAAAGGGAAAAAGGGGGGGAGCAGCAATCCAAACCAAAGTCTGCCTGGAAAAGCTTTAAAGGAGAAAATCAAACAAATGCTTCTCAAGCTGCACTGGCTCCTTTTGGTGCCTCCCTGTGGAAAACATTCAGTACCTCCTGCCAGGTGTGCCAGGGTGGAATTCTGCCCTGGCAGGGTGGGCAGGCCCTGGCACAGGTGCCCCTGATCCCTGGAATGTCCAAAGCCAGGCTGGGCAGGGCTTGGAGCACCTGGGACAGGGGAAGGTGTCCCTGCCATGGCAGGGGTGGCACTGGATGGGCTTTAAGGTCCCTTCCAACCCAAATCAGTCTGGGATGCTCTGAAATAGCCCCTGAGGGCTGAATAAACACCCAGAGAAGGGGGCACTGCTCCCGGGGTGGCTCCTGTCTCACCTGCCTCTCCAGCAGCATTTCCACAGCGAGGTAATTGCACAGACAGCAAATGCAGGGAAGGAGGGAAATCAAAGAGCAGGGGATTAGGAATGACACAGCAGCGTCAGAACCCTGGAATTCTGTTAGCAAGAGGGGCAAAGCATTCATTGGAAACACGTTTTTTGGAGTCACACACGAATTTCTGGGCTCTGAGCTGAATTTGTCAGTAAAGTGTGGGAGCGATTACCACAGGGCTGGTGCTGGATCTCAGCACTGCCCACGGATCCCCCTGCAGAGCCCAAGGCTGGGGCTGAACGAGGGGCAGAGCAGCAGTTGCTGCAGCTCTGCATTTGGTGTTGGAATCCAAGCCATTCCTCCCCGTGCCCCAAACCCCAGACAGGGGTCTGGGCAGCCCTGGCAGGAGGCCAAAAACACTTGGGGCTTTGATTTTAGCCCATGGGACAAATTGCCAAGCTTAGATGAGGAGTCACAAGTCACAAAAGTTTAGACAACACAGTAGCAATAGTTAGAGGGTGAAAGGAAAAAATTTGGGATTTGGTACAGGGGGGTCTAAAACCCTAAGATGGAGGGACTGGGGCGTGCCCTGTCCTTCTTCNTTTAGATAAGAGACAATAAACATCCCTGAGAACACGAGCAGAAGGGTCCTGACTCCTTCTTGGACAGCTGGGTTGGGAAAAGCTGCTTCCACCAACACCTGGGGTCATCTCAGAGAGCAGAGAAGACCCTGACAATTTGGAACCAATTTGCTCTGACATTTCCCCACTGCAGTCTCTGGCTGGGCTGCACAGACCCTCGGGAGAGCAGCTGGGCAGGACTGCAACAGTGCTTCCATCCCTGCTTTTGGGATGCAGGAAGGGCAGGTTGGGATCTGCTCTGCCACCAGCTGTGCACAGCAGTGTGGTATCCACATTCTCTGGGCATGATTCTTTCCCCAGGAGTTTTATCCTGGGAAGCTGAAAAGACAGTAAGAGGCTCCAGAGAAAAAAGGAAAACAATTCTTATCTTATTTATTTCTCCCGTGTTTGTGTACAAGTGGAATGTATTATGGAAGATTGTTTACCTAAAGGTGATTGTCTGATTGGATTATGGTGTGAGTTGTTTTGACTTATTAGCTAATTGATACAAATCTGTGTTGAGACTCTTTTTAGAGTCACGTATTTTTTATTAGTATTTTTTAGTATTTTAGTAAGTATTTTTTCTGTATTCTTTAGTTTAGTATAGTATTCTTTAATATAATATAGTAGTATCAAATAATAAATTAACTTTCTGAGAACATGGAGTCAGACTCATCATTCCTCCCTGACCTGAGAGCACCCACAAATATAAATACAACACAGCAGCCACTGTGGGAAGAGCTGAAACCTCTGTGGAACCCCCCAGCAACACAAGGATATCAGGGAGATCACAATTTGAATGTTCTGCTGCTGATCCCAAGTCTTTGCCCATCCTCAATCCCACCCAGGCACCTCCCAGCTCTGATCAGAACTTCCTCAGCCATCATCCAAAGCAAGGACTGAAGTGGGGGAAGGCTCACACCCAGCTTTTCCAGCAGATTCCTGCTGGAGCCAGAGCAGGGAGATGCTGCAAAGGCACCGTCCCCAGGCCACAACCTCCCTTTTATTTTCATTCTCCTTCAGCAAAGCCAAAAGCAAAGGAAAAGGCACAACAAAGGGGGGTGTGAACCTCTCCTGACTGGGTTAGGAGCTCCTAACCCAGCTCCTCTCAGATTTTCCCCTGCTGAAGTGTTCAGGGGGAGGGAAGAGGGGCTTTGCACCAAGCCCAGCACTTCCCACCGAGATGGAGGCGAGGGCTGGGAGCACCACCAGTGCTGGGATTATTAATTCCTTAATTGAAGCTGCCAAATGTGGAATCATCAAGGCTGGAAAAGATCTCCAAGATCGTCGAGTCCAACCGTTAACAGAGCACTGCCAAAAAAGCGTTGTCTGTTTTTAACCAAAATAAGGTGGGACACACACAGGGAGCCTTGAGGGAAAGGACAACTCCCTTCTGCACAAGAACCAAGCTTGGGAGATGTTGGTTCATCACTGATCTGTGCCACGAGAGCCTGACCTACACCCTGACACCTCAGAGACCATGGACACCCACAGCTCTACCAGCACAAGGGGAAACTGAGGCACGTGAAAGACAAGTTATCCCTTCCAGATCACCCAAACCCAAACCCCAGCTCAGGGAGCAGCCCCAGCACCCTCCCCACAGCCGAGCTCTAATTGTTTAGAGGCTTAATAAGTTGTAACTTAAAACTGGTTTATGGCTGTACATAGGAAAAAAAAAAAAAAAGCCCTGTCGTAAAGTATTTATTACACTTCCTTTGGAAATGATGACAGTCCTCCAGTGAATGTTTTTATTGTTATTCATCATCTTTCGAGAGGGTTGGACAGCTCTGAAATACAGCTTTAATATGAGAGCCAAATGAGAAAGTGCAGATTTAAGGGAAACCTCGGCAGATCAGGTTTCACTCGGTGCCTGCAGCACTCACAACATGTGTTTCTGATCTGCAGCTCCGCTTTGTTGTGCCCAAACTGAAACTGCATTAAATTCGCTTCGCAGGGATTGTGAAAGAGAGAGGAACACTCAGAAAACCCGGCTGCTTTTCCACGTGCCACTCC
The DNA here is from genome assembly GCA_013397555.1 of Urocynchramus pylzowi. Lineage (NCBI taxonomy): Eukaryota > Metazoa > Chordata > Aves > Passeriformes > Fringillidae > Urocynchramus > Urocynchramus pylzowi. The sequence continues at coordinate 283,269 of VZRH01007523.1, forward strand.
CGCCTAGCCCGTGACCTGGAGACAGAAATGGGATTAATCCCGAGCCGGGCTGCAGGTCCAGCAGCAGCACTGCTTCCCCACCTCACCGACTTCGGGGGAATCAGAGAATCTCTTTGGAAAAACACACCCAGTTTTCCTCGTGGAAGAAACCCCTGTGCACGACCAGCCCAGGTCATCCTGCCACAAACAGCACCTTAAAGCCCAAAGCTGAGGAAAAAGAGTTCAGCTCTCACAAATCCCCTCTGTCCCTTCACATCAGCTCCCAGGAAAACAGGGCTGAAGGGGAGAAAAACCCAGGACAACCAAAGAAAACCTCGTGGCTTAAGATGCCATGAGATGTTGTGGCCATTTATTAAACAGATGTGTTAATTCAGGAGTGCCTGTCTGAGAAATGAGTTGTTTTGCCAAGTCCTGGAAAAAAAGGTTTGCTCTGGCAAAAAAAAATCCAGAGGAAGACAATTCAGCAGCTCCAGGAATCCCGCTGCATTTTTTATCAGCCTCTCCTCACCAAAGGCAGCAGGGGGGATGCAGAGTGTGCCCCCAGACCCAGCCTGTGTCACCCACTCCTGCAGGGGATGGCAGGAGGCAATCCCTGAACACCTCATTTAAATCATGGACAGAACAAATTCCTGAGCTTCATGGCCACTATAAATTCTCAGCAACATCACCCTGCTCCCCTGCCCTGTAACATCCTGCAGTGATTCTTATCAAGACAATATCAGAGCAGCCAAACCTGACTGGCTTTCCTGTTATCTGGATGAATAAATACAGACCTGTAAGAGGCTTGAGCAGAAGATAAAGAGGAGAGAGGAAAGGGAAGGAAAACCTTTTAACCTGCAGAGGTTTGCTTGTGGAAGTGCAGGGTGGTGGTAGGAAAATATTCCAGGTGGATCACTCTGGTACCACCACATCCCAAATGGCATCACTCAGGTTTATCACTGCATCACCCTGGGTACCACAGCACCCCAAACACAGCATCCCAAATGGAATCACTCAGGTTTATCACTGCATCACCCTGGGTACCACAGCTTCCTAAACANACCCTGGGTACCACAGCACCCCAAACACAGCATCCCAAATGGCATCACTCAGGTTTATCACTGCATCACCCTGGGTACCACAGCTCCCTAAACACAGCATCCCAAATGGCATCACTCAGGTTTATCACTGCATCACCCTGGGTACCACAGCTCCCTAAACACAGCATCCCAAATGGCATCACTCAGGTTTATCACTGCATCACCCTGGGTACCACAGCTCCCTAAACACAGCATCCCAAATGGCATCCCTCAGGTTTATCACTGCATCCCTACTCCATCACTCTGGGTACCACAGCATCCCAGCCACTTCACCCTGGATACCACAGCATCCCAAACACATCACCTTGTTTATCACTCCATCCCAGCTGCATCCCCCTGGCTCCCATGGTAACCTGACCTGTCCCTGTGGGTCCCAGCCCACCCCACTGCACACGCTGTCAGCCCCCCAGCCCACAGCCCCCTCAGCTCCTCTCCCTGTGCTCCCAAAGGCCTGTCCCAGCCAGTGCTGGGGGAGGGAGGATTCCCTGCAGGGCCCTGGGCAGCAGATGGGGCAGCCCCAGCCCCATTGTTGTCTGTTTTCACTTTGTTTAACAGCTGCCCTTTGGATCCTGCTACTTCCCAGGCTGTGGACAGCGGGGCCGGCACAGGAAACGCAGCCAAACATTCACCTACCCCTCTTTGATTTAAAACAGCCTCGGAAGGGCTGCAAGTCTGTACATCAACATGCAGCTAATCCAACCTTTCCTCCTGCCAGAGAGAGCCAGCACTGAAGAGTTAATGAAAATAACTCCTCTGCCCTAAAGAAATCATAGCTTGGATGTGGAGTCATGCACACTCCAGTCACCCTCGCTTAACACTTGCACAGAATTATTTTAACATTTGATTTGAACTTAAATAAACAGGCTCAGTGTTCCAGACAGGGGCGTGGGAGCTGCCTGCTGCTGGGCCACCAAAAGCCAAGGCAGGAGGTGCCTCCCCTGCCTGGACAGGAGAGGTCAGTGGCAGCTGCACTGCTGGGGCACAGGCACCGTCCTCAACCCAGTGACTTTGCTGTGGCTCCACTCTGTGACAGATGAAGCTTTTTTTCCAGCTAGAAACGAAAAGAAGAAGGCTGCCTGGTGCTAGCCCAGAGTTCTGCTGCACTGATGAAAAGATGCAGCTCATTCAGAGCCACCCTGGAGACATCTGCAAGACGAGACAGTCCCCGGTGACTTCTGTGTCCAGGACGGTCCCAGCCGCAGTGACCCGCTGAGAAACGCTGCCCTGACGCCTTGGCCAGCAATTTGTCCAGGGCTTTTTTGGGGGAAAAGAGGAGTGGAGGGGCTCATCTGGCTGTCCCCAGGACCAGGCTGCTGGGAGGGCAGGTCTCGCCTCCCATCTGGGCTGGGGCTCCGAGCGGAGCCAGCCGGTCTGACGGCCACTGGCTCTTCCTTGCTTATAAATGCTGAGAACATCAGATAATCCGGGGAGGTCGGGGTCAGCTGCTGTCACTGCTTTATCTCAGCCCTGGAGCAGCTCTGCATGTGTCCCAGCACCAGTCTCTGCCTCTCTTCATGCTCAATATTATTTTAAAAATGCCTCCTTTATTAGCTCTTCTCACACACTTCTGCTACAGCCCAAAGGGAAAAGGTTACAGCTGAGCGAGCACCAGCCCAGGAGATTTCCATCTTTTCCCTGACTCCACACAAGAGCAGGAATCCTGCTTCCCTCCCATCTCCCAGCCCTGCTCTTAGCAAACAAGAACCTGCTCATAAAATTTAAGGTCAGGGCCCTTGGCTCATCTCATCTTCCCTGCTTTACCTCACAGAATTACTTTGCTTTACAGCCTCCTCCCTGCCAGCTCGTGCAGAAGGTGACTGAGCTCTGCTCAGCCCAATAACTGCTTGATTTATGCACCTTTTCCAAAAATTGGATGTATTTGTGCTGCTACAGCTCTGCTGGAAGTTCCTCCAGGAGGGACAGCCTAAAGCCAAAGGCTGCAGAGGGATTTTTTTTTTTTTTTTAGGGTGCAGGTTCCCTGATGAAGCTGTTTTTCCCAAAGCCTGTGGGTTTCACACATCCTTACTCTGTGCAAGAAAGAGAGAATGGTTGCTGTTTATTGGGTTCTTCATTGTTTGGTTGGTTTTTAAAGACTCTTGTGCTCTTTAAAACCTTAATATGGATTTTTTCAGTGTTGGGAAGAACTTTTTAGGAGCACCCTGACATGTCCTGCCTGGCTGGTGGAGGGTGATGCACTTGCCCTGACCTGTGTGAGCCACAGTCTTACACTTTGCATTGGGCTGAGTGGACATTTAGTACAGCCAAAGCTGAAAAAAAAAAAAAAAGAAAAAAAAAAAGATCCCAGGGTGCCCCAGCAGAATGAAAACAAATTTTCAAACCTTGAAAATTTTCACAAAAATCCTAAAATTGTAATTCTGCAGCCACTTGTGCTGCAGCATCATTTGTCTCCAGCCAGTGCCTGTTTAATCAACTGCAAAGAGAAAAAGGGATTTGAGGAAGGACAGGTTGGTGTCTGGGTTCAGAGTCACTCCAGCACTCACATTTAATGCTTTTCCCTGAAATCACTCAGAACAATAAGTTTTTCACTCTCTAGGCAGGACCTGCATTCTCACGTGAGCTTTTCCAGAGTCAGTGGGTGAAAACCAACCCAAAAACCTCCTGAAGAGCAGGTGAGGGACAACAAGCAGAGGACAAGGCCAGGGCCACAAGCTGGGGGTGCTGCAGCTCATCCCCTCCCCAGAATCCAGGTGATAAATCCATCTCTGCCACATTCAGCCAGGGTTATCCAGGGAATCTGGAGCAGAGCTGAGCTCTGCCATGAGGCCCAGGCCCTATCACCAGCATCACCTCCCTCCCACAAACCCAGATCCCAGACAGATAAGGAACAATTAAAAAATATTTATGGCACGTAAAAGCCATAAATACTTTTCAATATTCACAAGGAGAAATTCAGGACCGCTGAAATAAAGGGAGGAAGAGCTGGGTTGAAATGGAAGAGCAGGACTGGAGCAGTGGTACCCAGTCCTGCCTTGGAAAAAGAAAGACAACCCCTGTGTCACTCCAAACTCCACATCCAGGGAACCTGTGCTCCAGGGAAAACCTTTTTCTTCTGAGCAGTTCAGCACAGACCTGCATTCCTGCCCGATGCTTTTGCTTTTCATGCAATTAAAGAGCTTTGTCTGCACCGTTTTCCTGGAGAAGTCAGAGCAGGGTGCTCGCTCGGGGTCCGCAGCGGCGGGAGGGCGACGCGTTCGCTCGCAGCCCCTCCCGTGCACCAGCTGCCTGCACGCACACTCCCTGCTCGGCAGAGAGCTTCCCCTGGGAATTGGCACCAAATCCCATTGCCACAGTCTTCTTCCCTCTTTAAATAAACACTGCAACGGGAGATAATTGCACTCTGCGGCCAGAAACGTCCAACGGCCAAAGGCAGAGTTTGGGGGATTTGTCCCAGCTGGAAAATCCACCTGCAGCAGTGGAAGTGCTGCATCCCAGGGAAGGTGCATCCCTTTATTTTTATAAAAAGATCATTCCTGAAGGAAACAGGGATTGGCTGCTCTGTTTTGATGCAACTTGTCCCTTGTGGCTGCAGTTTTTAAAAGGCTGAAGGGCTCTTGGACACACAACCCTCTGTGGGCATTTTTGGGGTAAAACCTCCTCTCTGCAGCTTTTAAATTTATGATGAGCAGGAAAGTGCTTCCCAAAAAATCCCCATTTTGTGCTGGGAACCTTCCCCCTGCCCAACAGAGCACAGATGGGCTCCTGGTGAGGCTGCACCAGCAATTTGGGCTGGGCTGGAAGAGCCCAAGGCTCCATCCTTCCCTGGAAGCAGATGGCAGAGGATTCTGCGTTTCCATTGCAGTCAGGCGTGAAGGAGAGCGTGCACTTCACCAACAAGAGATCAGCTACTATTTATCTTCCATGGGTGGCTGCACTGGGAAACAGCACCAAAGAGAGGTTTAAACCTTGCTCCTCACCAAACCACTTCTCCCTAACAGCAGCTGGGAATGAGAACAGCTCGGAGAACAAAAAGGAGAAATTTTTACAAATGTGCACGTTCTCAAGCTGTTGTCACTTCACAACGTTAAGCCCTTTAAAAAATATTAAAATTAAGATATTAATTACTATTAATATAGTAATTAAATACAATTCTTTAATCATAATTAAATATAATTTAATTAACAGAGCATATAAATTAGTTAACATTAATATATTAATTAATTTTAATAATTAAATTATAATTGAAATTTAATGATAATTATTACAATATATTATGTTATAATTATTTAACTATAGATTCGATTATGATAGAGAATG
>VZRH01007523.1:288848-322945 GCA_013397555.1 Urocynchramus pylzowi
GGATGGAGGGAGGGATGGAGGGAGGGATGGAGGGAGGGATGGAGGGAGGGATGGAGGGAGGGATGGAGGGAGGGAGCCGTGGGCAGCAGGGCAGTACCTGCCGGCGGCGCTGGCCCCGGGCCAGCCGCGGGATGCACGGCGAGCAGGGAGGGACAATGGCAGGAAGTTGTTGGCCTGTGACTCGCCGCTCGCTAACGACATTCGCTTCCTTTATTTCCCTTCATTTCCCACCTTTCACTACCCCGGTGCAGGGACAGCATCGGCGCGGCTGCCACCGCCACACAGCAGCTGCCACAGGGAGGGGACAGCAGGGCTCCGGGGGAGAGAGCAGCTGCCACAGGGAGGGGACAGCAGGGCTCCGGGGGAGAGAGCAGGTTCGGTAAAATATCCTATAAATCCCACAAAATGGCCAAAGCGCTTCCAGACTGGATTCTGGGTTTGCAGGGAAGTGATTCCCCAGGGACAGACACGGTGCCAGCTCCTGCCACAGCAGAAGTGTCCTGGAATGATGTCACTGTGGCACAGGGACACCAGTCGTGGATGAGCCTGAGCTGGAAGGGACCCAGGGGATGGAGCATCACCCAGCTCCTGGCCCTGCACAGACACCCCAAAATCCCACCCCGGGCATCCCTGGGAGCACTGCCCAAACACTCCTGGAACTCTGGCAGCCTCGGGAACGTCACCATTCCCTGAGGAGCTGTTCCAGTGCCCCAGCCCCCTCTGAGGGAAGAATCTTTTCCTAAAATCCCACTTAACCCTCCCTGGCACATCTTCATGCCATAGATGAGGGACTTGCAGAGGAACTGGGAAAGGTTTTAAACCTTTGCCACAATTCAAGCCCTGGCACTGAGTTTGATCTGTGAGAAATCTTATTTATCACCCCAAGAGTCTTGGGGGAGCACAGACAACCTTGCAAACAGGTTGGACATTCACTGAGAGCAGAAGTTTGATCAAGACAGAGAAGAAAATAAAGAACATAAAGCAATATTGATTACTTTAGGTAATATTGAATACCTCAGGTATAGTTTCCTTTTGATCTGGCGCAGATTCACACACTACAGGATACACAGTTGTGACACCAGACAAAAAGCAACTCAGAGCATGCTTTTAGCTCTTCAAAACAATGGCTCAATTTGAAATTAAGCTGGAGCAAGTGAAGAGCCCTGATCCACCCTTCCCAGGGCTCACACCAACTGCAGATTTATCAGATGGCACCATCACTTTAGGTGCAAGAAAAGCAGCTTGTTAGCCTTGAAAAGAAAATTTACATGAGGGGGAAAAAAAAAAAGAATCTTGAAAGACCACAAGTATTTCAGCATTTTAGCAAAATGAAGCTGGGAAGGGAGTGAAAGCATGGATGTGTGAACATGGGCAGGCAGGGTTTGACAGCTCCATGGCACATTTCCTCCCCCCTTGTTTCTAGAGGTGCCTTGAGTGGTCAGAGCAAACCCCATAAATCTGTCAGTGCAGGATGCTGGAGAGTTTCCTCAAGGAAACCCTCCTATATCATCCTCAATCACCCAGCAAAATTTGGCAGCTGCATTTCCTGGGGTTAAAGGCATCCCTGAGGTTTAAATGAAGACATCCTTGGCTGGACTCTGCTCTGCTTTAATTGAAAGATTACAGCCCCCATCCCCAGGGAGGGATAAAATCCTGACTTTGGGAGGATGCAGAACGCAGCTGCCACCACCATGGTCAAGGTCTGAGTGAGCAAATGGGTGAAATAAAGCTGGAAATGGTCTTTGGCTTCCTCTGCCAAATCCCTGCCCTTGGACTGCTGTGGAAGACCCTACTTCCAGAGGTCCCAGAGCCTCAAAATCCACGTTGGAAGTAACACAATTAGCACGGGCTTCATGCATCCAAAGACTTCTGAGGTCTTTCTGACTGCTGGAAGACTTGGAACTGGCTTTTGCATATTTTGGATGACCTATTTATCCCAGAACTGGCAAGGCTGGGGAGCAGTTTCCCTCAGCAGGCAGGTCTGGGTCACGGGGAGTTGGTGGGGAGGAAGGAAGGAGGCGGAAACTTTGCGTAAATAACAGCCCTCAGCCCCTCCCAGCTCCCTGCTCGTGCCCGTTCCTTGGCAGGGAGGCCATGGGACATGGGCCTTTGGTTTGAAAAAACCTAAATTCCTTTTTCAACTCAATTACACAGCCAGGCCCTCAGATCTCTGGCCAGAAGCCTGTTCTCACTGTCAGACAGGCTTTAAAAATAAATATACCCCTCATCTGCCAGTAACGGGGCTTCTCTAATTAACCAAGTGTCCTGATGGCCTCTGCTGAGCAATTTGGGGTGCACTGGTTGGCTTTAGAGCTGCTCCCCCATCCCACAGGGGCTGGATGGGCTCTCTGAGGAGCCCAGCTCCTCTCCAGAGCACTGTCCCCATTTCCAGACAGGAAGGAGATGCCAGGGATGTGTTATTGGGGTGGCAATCCATTGAGAGTCCATACAGGACACTCCAACGGGCTCTGCCCGTGGTCATGGGCCAGCACCATGAGTCCCAGGAGGCCTAAGGCATGGCCTCTTGAGCCTACACCACATCTCAAGGTCATTTTCACACATATCTACTGTATTCCTCTCACAGATTAATTATTAAGAACAATTTGGCTTCCAAGGGCCCTCCACAGCAGGAATTTCCTGTCCCATGGGGGGTTTGTGCCAAGGAGCAGGAGTGCACTGAGGGAAGGAGGGAAGGGCCATGCCCACCCCTCTTCCCAGAGAGTCCTGACAGGGACACAGGGAAAACTCCAGGAATCTCCCTAAAATGCAGGCCCAGGCTTTGCAGCAAGCAGGTTACAGACCACACCACCCCAATGCAGTCCTGTCCCTGCCTTGCATCCCCTGTTCCTTCTCCTGCCTTGGAACTGCAGGACAGACCTTGTCCCACCACATCAGCTCCAGCATCCCACTGCTCATCCCTTAAACTGCTTAAAACCAGCCCCAGACACAGTTCCTGCCTCTATCTTTAAAGCTGATCTCATTTTTACCCCCAGCTCTGCCATTTCCCTGTTCTATGCTCCCTCCAGACAAGCCTGGGAGCTGCAGCTCCAGAACAGCTGCTGGATCAGAGATTTGCAAGCTTTGGCCCCCCAAAACCAGTTTAAAGAGTTAAAACAATTAGTGAAGGACAGACAGACCCCCTGCAGCCACACGATGCTGTGACCACATCCTGCAGTGGCTGCTCTGTCCCCACTCCTGTTAGTTTTATATTCTTGTTTTTAACAGCTTGTCTTTTTCTCACTAGTCACACTCAAGGCCTTTAAGTTTTGGAAAAAAACCCATTATTTTCTGGGTGATGATAAGTTCAGTATCCTCAGCTGATGAGGGGATGGACTCCACAGCACAGGAGAAGCCAGTGAGAACAGAGACAACCAAGCTCTTGTTGCTCCAACACCCAGAATAGAGGGAAATTATAATCCCAGAGATAATAAAGAGGCTTTATTCCAGCTGTCAGTCAATCTGCCTCCACTCCTCACCTGCCCTCCAGAGAATACTTTTAAAGGCCACAGCCTTGTAGGTGATGATGTTTTATTACATCTCAAAAATAAAGAGGGCAAAAGAAAAAAAAAAAAGAAAAAGAAGACCAACACACAGAGGAATGCAGTTTCATTTGCAGTTTCCTGAAACCTGAGCAGAAAGTTTATAAAAACTTTGGGTTGTGTTTGGAGTTAGGAAGCAGAATGAGAAATCACTCTCCTTTTCCTCTTTCTGTTTGCTGAGCAGCACCACCAATCCCACAACCTTCCCTCCACTTCTCCCTGTTTTTCCCTCAGCAGCATCAAAGTTCCAAGCCTTGGCTTGGACCTAAATCAGCAAGTGAGGGGCTGAACAAGATCCTTCTTGTAGTTCACACACCCTGATTTAAAAAAAAAAAACCACAGGAATATGAAAGAAATTTGATTCCTACTTCCGAAGTCAGAATTGTCTGAAAACTGCTGTTCCCTTCAGGTAAAAAGAAAAAAAAAAAAAAAAAAAAAAAAGTAGAACACCCTCTCAACCTCTGAACATCAAAACAAACAAAAGATGTTTTCCCTAAAAAGTAGGGGCTGAAGGAAAGGGAGACAGGAGCCAGTCTGAGATGTTTTCCTCACTCGTGACCCTCACAGGACCTGGGCAAAACCAGCCCCAGGAGAGGCAGTCCTGGAAGCCCTTTGCACCAAGGACTGGCTGCACAGCCAGAGGAGGGAAAAGGGACCTGGCTGATGGGATTTGGGCACCTGCACACCAAGAATGACCAGCCCTGGGCACAGAGGGTCCCAGGGCAAAGTTTGTGAGGCCTCCCAGGAGCAGGAGGAAGCCCAGGAGAGTGGCCAAGGGGAGGCCAGGCCTGAGTCCCTCCATGCTGGTGGCTGAGCTCAGGGTGGGCATCACCCAGCCCAATTTCACTCCCAAACAATCCTCCCACGTGCTTTGAAGTCTCCAGCTGTCCCAGGGCAGATGCACACCAGCCAGGAGACACCCCATAGCACTTCCCCACACCCAGCCCAGCTCACCCAGCACATCACCCCCGTTCCATGGCTACTCAACAGGAGCATCCCCCTCCCCAGCCCAGCTCCACGATGCTACCAAGCATGAAAAACAGCAGAAAAAGGCCAAATGGCCTCTTCCTTCCATCACTTCTTCCACTGATGGCCAGCAGCAGCAGAGAGAAGCAAGCAGGCTGGAAAGCAGGGTGGGTTATTGCACAAGGAGGCTGAAAGAAGTTTACAACGGCAGCTTTATTGTACTATTTCCCAATTTTAAAACCTAAACTCTGCATCCTTCACATTCTTTTTGATAGAACTTTTTTAAAAGTGTGGTTTTAAAGCAAATACTATGGAGGCAGCACTGGAGCAGGGCCAGAGAGGCTGTGCTGGGTGAGCACGTGAAGGACCTGTGAGATTTTGTTTTGGGGAGGAATGTCACACTTCTCCTTCAGGCCAGGAGCACTTCATTCTGGAGACTGATCTGGCCAAAGAGGCAGAGCTACTCAGGAAAATTAAGTTACTATTTCTTGTTGCAGATCAGCAGTAGCCACGAGCCCAGAGCTGCCCCAGTGCCACTTGCTCCAGCAGCCAATCTTTGAGATAACAAGTCAAACTCAAAGATGCCAAAATGCCAACTTTGGGAAACATTCACTTGGAAATCTTTGGTTTTCCACTCCAGCAACTCACCAGCACTGGGACAAGTTGCTGTGCCCCTGGGCACATGCAGTTCACTGATCCTTGTGGGGGATTTTGGGCCTCAAGTCCCACAGCACCCCTGAAACCCAAATTTCTGGTGCTGCATGACTTCAGCCAGGGCCACATGAAATCCCAGCCAGCCTATTCAAGCAGGTGGATGTGGAGTCCAGGTGCCTTTGGATTTTGTCCCATTTTGTCACATATTCATGACCACTTTACATAGAGAGAGCTAAAGACTTTAATGACTCCATGATCACTTGGTCCACAACCCATCCTTGTGATTAAAAAAAAAAAAATCTGAACATAATCAAGAAACTCTGTGCCACAACTGTCCAATCCAAGGAACTTAATGATCCTTGTAAGAAAAATGTATTTTCACCTCCTTTCCCTGCAGGAAGGTACATCAGCCTGGCTCAGAACCCACTCCTTGGCAAAAGTCCCACCAGCCTGGGCTCATCTTTGCTTTCCAGCTTCCTCAGGTTACACCCAATTTCCTCCCACTTTCCCACCCTTGCCAGAGGAAAAGTTGGGCCTGGTGCTCAGTTTTCTGAGGGACATCAGAGTTTTAACTCCAAGGAAGCCAGGCCAAGCTCAACTGGAGAGCTCCTGGACACTGGAGAAGCAGAGGCAGAGCTAAGCCAAGCTGGGTAATTACAACACAACCTCCTTCAAATCACCCCCCAAAGCACCACATCAGAAAAGTCAGGATGTACCAAAATGTCCATGTGCCCAAACACCCACAAGAGGCTCCAGCAACATCCAGATTTTCACACTGAGGGACCTGAACTCCATGAGAACAGCTTGGAGCTGCTCACAGACAGCCCCTCTTTCCAGAGGGGTTGAAAACCTCCAGCTGGTTTTGAGTAGGACCAGCCAAAATCAGATATCCATGCAGGAAAAGCAGCATCCATTTCTCAAAGTCCATTTTTTTTTTATTACCACCCTGAACACCCAACCCACCAACGCAAGGAGCAAGAGGGAAATGAAGCATTTCCATCTCCTCCCCCAAAGGTTGCATTACCCCTTGGCCCCTGTGTTGACTCCTAGGGATTTTCCAATTGTTTTACCATGTAGGGTTGGAAAGGCACTCAACCAGTGCCGTGTGCCTCGGATTGCTGCTTTCAGATGGACCACAGCTGTCTCCAGGAAACGAAGCAAAACCCAGCGTGTCTCAAATGAAAAGTGTTTCTGACATGACAATATATTTCGCTTTTAATTCGTTTTTCGTCTCAGATTATGAGTTGCCAAAAGTTCTGCTGCCTGAACAGGTCCAACCAGCTTTCCCTGCATACCTCTCCTGAAACCAGCTTGGAATGGTAATGGTAATTATGTGTTGAGGGCAGAGGAGATCATTAAAATAAATGACTTGGATTCTGAAGCCTATAAACTGTCCTCCTCTGCAATTAAAGTAATTTCATATTTCAGTTCACTTTGTCACCTTGTCTATCTTTCCCCAAGTTGCAAATTAAGCTGAGGAAGGTTCATTAAAAGCCTGTGAAGTTCTCTGTAATAAATGGGATTTAGCATTGGCAGGAGGAGCAGATACAATGCACGAGTCACAGTCTGGGGGCTGCAAACCCCCTGGCTCTGGGCAGCTGGCACAAGGGCCACCAAGCTGGTGGCATTGGCCCCTGGCCTCACCTGAAACTGCCTCACTTGCCCCAGGAACACGTTAAAGAAAGTTAATGATGTCTCTGCACCACTCAGATCCATCTCAAAGCAGGGATTTCACCACATCCTCCATCCACAGGGTCACAGGAACAATTTGTACCATGAACAACATGGAAACTGCACGGACATCTCTCCAGTCTCACCACTTGGAATGGGGGACCCAGGAACATTGAAAGGCATTAGGATGCACAATGGCATTAATGATGGATGGCTGCACTGCTTAAGTGAAGCCTGAGAGAGGGTTTGAGCAGGATAATGGGATCCTCAAAGCACCAACTAAAGTGACATCTGTCACTGGCCCTGTCCATAGCAAGGGGCTGGAACTGGATAATCTTTAAGATCCCTCCCAGGATCCTATTCCTGCTGGCTTTGTGTGAGAGCTGGTTGAGGCCACAAAGGTGGCCCAAAATGCCACAAAGGTGGCCTAAAAGGCCCAGTTTCTCCAAGCTGGATGCCCAAGCTCCCACAGCGGCCTTCACCGGCCTGGAGGAGGAGCGTAGGCCCTGGCCCTCATCTGCCCGCGCTGTGGAAGCCCAGAGTAAACATTTGACAAGCCCTGGCTTGGCTCATTCATGCCACCACAACACATCCCTTATTGTGTGCCGGACAAGCCACGCTGTGTTGGCTTTGCCCGGCCTTTCCAGGAGCCCCCGGTGCCACCCCGGCCCGGGGCCGCATTCCGCTCGTCCCAGCCATAGCGGCGCTTTGTCACCGGGCCGAGGTCACGGCGGGCCCGAGCGGGCAGTGCCCACAGCCCAGGCAATGCCCACAGCCCAGGCAGTGCCCACAGCCCAGGCAGTGCCCACAGCCCGGCTGTGCCCACAGCCAAGGCAGTGCCCACAGCCCGGCCGCCGCTGCCACGGCACGGCCCCAGCGTGGGCAGCGGCCGTGAGGGAGCCGAGACCCCGCCGGCCCGGGGAAAGAAATGCCCACGGGTCTGAATGGAATCAGCAGCCGCGGGCTGGCAGCGTGTCCGTGGCGTTTATTGTTCCAGCACAAGGGCTCTTTGGGGAGAGGAGCTCCACAGAGGCCTCTGCGGAGAGATTAGATCGGTTCCCCGAGATAAAACTGCCCATGGCGCCGCCTTTGTGTGCTCCAGCCCACACAGCGGGAAAAATGAGCCCACAGTTTGCAAAAAGGGACATTCTCCCCGTGGGTGACAGCCAGGCTGCGGCTCCGGGGTGGCACCGAGCAGTCATGGCTCGGCCAGAGCAAGGGTGACAGCACTGGTGACATCTGAATCATCTGGGAATCCCTTCCTGGGAGAGGGGACAGGAGCTCCTGGAATGCTGCAGCCTACCCTGCAGGCTCAGGGGACATTGATTCAGAGGGAACATCAAGATTTAGTTACTTTGGAGCAGTCACAGGGGTGATGGAGCTGGGTAGCTCCTACTCAGTACATCAAAACTTTTTCCTCGTCCTGGGTCACTAACAAGGCAGAGATAAATAATTTCAGCCCCTCCTTTTCTGTCAAACAAGCACATAACTGACCTCCTCCATTGAGATCCACCACAAAACCCACCTGAGGGCTATTTTTGGGCTCTACCCCCCAAATGACCCTGTATTTAGCACGTGCTGATGGAATAAAGCAAACATCACCTGGGAGACACCAGCCCCACACCATCACTTCAACTCCAAGCCTCTGCAGGGACCACAGAGGCAGAAGGACATGAGAGGAGACCAAGAGCAGCAAGTCCAGCGAGCAGAGCCCTGCCAGGAGCCACCGTGCAAGATCCATCTTGCTGCCACCTACCCCACCACTTATTTTCTCCTTTCATGGTTTTGCCATTAAAAGCAATTACAGCCCAGTCATATTCACAGGGCACCCCGATGAATTCATCAAAGCCAGGGCTCCACACAAGCCCAGCTCAAAGCCACGACACTTCCCTGGGTTCCTCGGGTGAACCACGGGGAGCTTGGATGTCTGCAGAACAAAAGCTCTGCACAAAGAATTCCTGCCCGACTTGAATGGCAGCCCCGGGTGCTGATACAGTCTCAAACGCAGTAATTATTGCTGGCTTTGAAGCCTAACGTGTGCAGAGTGCACTTTCCACACCTATTTCACCCAAACGACAGCACTTACCTCATCCCCGGAGTAGCTGCTCCTCCGGAGCCCTTTGTAGTCCTGCCAGGGCCGCTCATTTCTGCTCTCAAATGCTGCTGCTGCTTCTGGAACAGGAGACAGGGAGTTTAGGCAGGGGAAAATGAGAAATGAAAAAAGGCTGCCCTGAATTACAGCTTGCATCTCCATGAGAAAGCCTTTATTATATTATTTTGACCCGCTTGATGAGGGGAAATTAAAGGATTAGGTTTCCAAATGGGTGTCTATTGTGCACAGCTCCTCCATGTCCAGCCCTGGCTCATCCTTGACCTGCCACCCTGAAGGACCTTTCACTCCCAGGCCTTCTCCCTTTGGTTGTCCTCTCCAAGCAAACTCCGTTTGCTTTCTCAGTGCCATTCAGATAAATCCAACCCAATTCCTTATGGAGATGGAGGCTTCTTGCCATTTTACCAGGGAAGAGGCAGATCCAGAGCAAAGCTGTAAATCCAAGGTGGGCTTTCCCAACATCAGCCTTGCAAGACAACAACCAGACACAGAAATCCTCCCTGCCAAATCCCTGAGGCGATAAGGAAGGTAAACTAACTCGGAGATAGCATCAGAAAGCCCAAATAGCTCGGAGCTGGTGAAGAAGCAAAGCCTGTTTGCCCAAGAAAATGCTCCAAGGACATCCTAAAGATGGCCTTAGCCACGTGGAGCCGAGTGCCAGCAGTGACAATAAGCTCTGCAGGGCAGGCATACAGCACCAGGGAGCCAGAGCAGGGCTCAGCAGCCTCTGCACAGCAGCACAACCCAATTTCCCTTCCCAGAGCCTGGTCAGGGCCAGCTGATGCCCCCACACTGTGCTCATCCCCACCCAGAGCATGTTCACACACAGGGTGGCCTCAGCAGACAAGGTACAAGAGATAAAGTTCCTTCATCAGATAAAGCAGGATAAATTTGGTGTATCTCGTTCTCCAGGAGCTGGAAGAGTCCTTCACAAAAGCCTTGGCACCCACACACAGCCAGTGCCACCAGAAAGGACAGGAGGTGACACACAGACCCTCAGGGAAGGAGAATTTTGGGATTCTGGTTCAAAAAAGAGCATCACCACTGCCACAGCTGGTGCTGGCAGAGGAGCCGCAGCGCCCGCCTGGCACGGGGCTCGGTGCAATGGACAATGTTGTGTCTGTAAAGCTCTGCCAACGTGGGGGTGACAAAGGAATGACACAACCCCTGCAATCATTTCAGATTTTTTTTCCTGGCCCCACAGAGCCCTGGTTAGGGAGCAAATCCCACAAGGGTTTTCCTTATCCAGGCTGGTGTCTGGCAGAGCTAAGAGGTGCCCAAACGCTGCTTTGGGGCTGCACCAGCGACTCTGATTGTGAGCACAGCAAATGTTCCAGGGCAGTTGTGCTCAGAGGGCTGAGCCCCAGGACCCTGCAGGGCTCAGGCAAGCACAGAGAGCACAACACTCTTTCCAAAAACAAGAAAGGGAATTTGGGGGAAAAACCTATAAATCCTTATTTAAATGGAAAGCACTCCATACAGTTTGTTGGTTTTTTTTTTTTTTTTTTTTTTTTTTTTTTTTTGTCATACACTGGGTTTTTTGAAGATGTTCAGAAGGGCAGAATCAATTGGGTTGGAAGGGACCTTAGAACTCTTCTCATTCCAAACCCTGCCAGGGGCAGGGACACCTTCCACAAGCACAAGTTGTTCCAAGCCCCACTAACTCCCACCAGTTATAAAGAAGAAAACAAAACAGATGCTCTTCAATAGCATCATCTGTCCCCAGCATTAACAGCTGCTGGTGCATTAATGAGTCTAATTAACAGAAATGCTGCCCATCCACCACTACTTGGCCCTACATTTTCAAGTCCTCATTGATGTTTGGATTTTAGAGCATATTTAAAACCCCTCCTAATCCCATACACCAAGCTCAAAGTGACTTATTCCAGGTAGAAAAACAGCTCTGAGGCACAGCTTGGTTTAGCATTTTAGGGATGGCACCTTGAGCTCTCAGAAGTTATCTCTGCTCCCCAAACCAGCTCCCATCCCTGCAGATCTAATCCACACCGACCAAAAAAATCCTCTGGGTGTCCATCAGTACAATTTCAGCCTTAATTACAGAGCACTATTAAGTAAAACTATTGTTCCCTGACAAAGCCTGTCGAGTTATTTATTAGGGAAGGATTTGGCAAATTGAGCCAAACTGCCAAAGCTTTGATAAACTGAAACCTCATTTTCTCTGTGATCTCCACGAAACAGATTTTCTTTCCCTGAATGCTTTGAAATCTGAAGTCTGAGTAGTTGTCACTAAGTGATGATGACAAAGGGCTATTCTGCTGCCACTCAGAAAAACTGAAATTTCACTTGTCTTTACAGTGACAAATGACCAGGCCAAAGCCAAGTTGGGGACTTCTGTATTTCACATCTGCACTGGGCAATACACTGGGATGCCTTTCATCTGGGCAGGAGAAAGCACAATCCACTGTCACTGCTTCAGGAGTTGGGAACTGCAGAAAAAAAGAACCAGAAGCCATTTTTTGTGAGGTGGCCCTTCCTCAGTTATAGTTTATTCTGATACATAAGAGCAGGGCTGTCTCCTTCATCAAATCCCACGGGGAGCTTTGCCTGCAGCTGTCCCCAGCCAGGACCAGGAGTGTCCTGGGGATTCTCTGGTGGCTCATGTGGAGTCACACCGTGGCTGGCACAGCCACCACGAGCCCAGACCTGGCTAAGCTTCTGTCAGCAATGAGTCCTGCCGAGTCTTAAATGTGGGAGAGGGTATTTCTTGTTCATACCCAGATGTTTATTAGTTCTTATCTCTATACAGTCTCACAAACCCTGAGTTCTACAGCACTTCACTCAAACTAAAAATGGAGCTGTGTCTCTCTCTCTACAAGGCCTTTTAAGGATAAACTGCCCAATTAAGAAATGCCACCTAAATTATTTTTACTTTTAGCCCAAGAACCAACCACCTGTGCCTGTGATGTGGACTTTTTTATCCAATTACACAAAACCACCCAAACTCATGGAGAAGAAGGTTGTGGAAGAAGGACCAGCCTCTTCCCTAAAACCTCCATCTTGCTCTCTATATATTACTATGTTCTAAAACCTTAAACTCTAAGTTTTCCACCATGTGCTATTACACATTTCTATTCAAACTCCACACCCACAATCCCAGTTCTATCATTCAATTTTGAAGCCTTCTCCACGGCCTCAGGTCAATGCAGTGTTCTCTTGGGGGTCAGAGCCTGCCAGCACAGAAAGTCTGAAATTCTCAGTAACCAGGCAGGAACCAGCCCTCAGGGAGGATTTCCAGGTGACATCACAACACAGATTGCTCCTGCTCCCACCAGCCAAACCCCAGGGCTGCTGGAGACATTTCTCAGCAGGACAACAGTTATTCCATGGATGTGCAGCAGCAAGTGACAATTCAGCCTCCAGAGCACTCCATTCTTTAAACACTCTCAGTTATAAATTTCTCCCACCCCATCAGTGCAGAAATGCCTTTCTCCCTCAGCGAGTGCTGGGATGATGATGACATTCCTGAATGGAATCACTGGTGATTGATGCAGTCACCACCTCATGAGGAATCCTGCAGTAACTTTCAGGAAAACAAGTGGAAAAGGCTGGATTTCCCTTCCTGCACTGCCCAAGACAGGGTGGACCCTGATGGGCAGCTCTGCTTCCACACAAGGAGCTGCTCTCACTGCCAACAGCTAATTCCTAAGCAGATTCTTTTCAAATGTTAATTACAGTCCAACATGCCTGAATTTTACTGACCCCATCAAATTTGACAGGCAACTTCTCATGTTACCCAGAGCCACTTAAAAGCAAAGTCAAGCTGAATATAACTTCAGGCTAAAATATTTGTCAGTCTAAAACCCTGCAAGCTTCAACCATAACCTTGCAATTTCCCTTGCATGTATCTCTGTTGATAACAGGTTCAGGACAGCAATTACTGGGCTTGTAAACACAGGCAAATCTCAGGTCTCAGGGCCAAAGGCTGGAACCAGAGCTTGTCTGGTGCTCAGAACACTGGGAGCTGATTGTGCTCAGTGACACACAGACAAAGGATTCCCCTCCTAGATCAAGGCAAAGTACGAGATAGGAAGTTGCTTGAAGATCAGGCAATAATATTTTTAAGAGGGTGCTCTTGGAGTCAAATCTTTGCTCTTTTAGGAGCCAAAACCCCACAGGGTCAGGCACCTTCCCTCCAGGGCATGGTTGTATTTTTTAAACAAAGTTTGCCCTCCAGCCACCTGCCCATTTACCACCAGCATCTCACTGGGCTGTAAAGATTCCATGGGGCAAATCCTGCAGGAAATACAGGGGATAACCAGGACCCAACAGTTCTTCTGAGATTTAAATCCATTCATGGATTTCAGTCCATTAGACTGGGAGAGAGCAGGTGCCCCAGGGACACTCCAGTGCTGTACAAACAGGACAAGAAGTCTCTCCCAGCCTGACAGCAGCAGGTGGCCCAGACCAAACTGGTCCAGATGAGCTCTTCCCATTCCTCAGCACTGGCCACACAGGCAGCTCTCCCACCACAATCCCCAGCATCACCCTACAAACCCCAAAACGCCTCCAGGAGTCCACATTTGACACTCCTCCCACTCATATGAATTTCCCTTCCTCCTTTTCCCCATTTTTGGAAGAAGCTGCTCTGTGCAACCACCCCAAAAGCACCCTGTGACCCCAAGGTTCACCCAGGGCTCCCCACACTCTCTGGGGTGCCTCCAAAGCCTCTTCCCTGCTCAGGGAAGGTGCCAGATCAACCCCCAAAATCCCAACTGCAGACACGCCCTGTGCTTCACCCACATCTTCCACCCTTCCACAGGAGAAAGGTCTTTGCTGCTCCCCCAAAGCCCCACAATTCTGACAGGTAGAACAAAACCCTGCCCCAGAGCAGCCCTGCAGCTGAAGTGACAATTCCTCATGGAAATTCACAGCTGACAGAGGTTTGGGAGCAAACAGGACATGATATCCCTGGAGACAGCTCCTCTGATTGCCAGCTGCAGCCTGCAGACCCCTCCTTTCCCAATTCTCCATCTCTGGGGTTCATGTGAGGTCAGCCACGAGCTGCTGCCCCATTCCCAAAGCTCTCCCACCCCGAGGGCAGCACAGGGAAGCTTTTCCTGCTGCCATCCATCCCCACTTCTCTTCATTCCCATCTTTTTGGAGGTAAGAGCTGCAGGTAACTGCTGTGACTTTCATCAGTCAGGTTCCTCTTGGTGATGGGCAGAGCCCAAGCAAAGCTCCTGATCCCAGAGCCCAGGAATGCCCCTCTACCAAAGGGAAAAGCACCAGCTTTTGTGAAATTGAGATTATTTCCCCCCCAGCATTCCCAAATGCTGGTGACCAACATCTGTCAGGGCCTGTGGAATCCCACCAGCTCCAGGCTCTGCAGCACAGCTCCAGCCAGGGCTCCCATCTCACCCTCCCCATCTGATCAGGAAGAATTCAAACCATCTGCAAAGGCTGTGTGCTAATGGCAACTGGCAGAACACGTTCCTGTTTTATCTCAAAGGCTTCTGGTCTCAATGTGAGGCGTTGGATCCATCACCAGAGCTTCCCACCAGGTTTCCTCTGCTGCCTGTCACTGCACAGAAAAGCTTTTCCCACCAAAAAGGCAGCCCAGCCCCTCCTCTGCAAATCCCCCAGGCAGGCTTTGCTCCTCTCCCTCCACGGGGAGAAGTTTGGATCTCCATCAGGCACTCTCTGCTTTGCCTTCTGATCTCCCCACAACCTAATCCCAGCCTAAAATCCCTCCAGGCCCTAAAGGACAACTGATGACATCAGCCCAAACGGATTTAAATAAGTTATTGCAACTTGCACACGGAGGCGTGGCCTGAAAATGGCATTTTTGGCTTTCTGACAGGAGAAGGGAAATGCAAACCATGAGATGCCTTTTTTTGAAGGTTGATAGGAACAAGTTTGGGAGTGGTTTATCGGACATGTGCACGGCACGTGGCCTCTGGGTTTTCCCGTGGCTGAATCCTTTCTTGAGGTTTCTGGTTTGGGCTGAGCAGCCTTTGAAGCTGCTGGCTGAGGCTGCTCAGCAGGAGGAAACATTCAGGACCCAGAAGCTGGGGGAGCTGAACCCGTTCTGTCAGGGGAAGCCACATCAGACACGTCCCAAATGCCACTTCCATCATCCCTCCGTCCTTCAGCACAGGATGTCTCTGCCACCAGCACAGGGAGCACTGTCCTCGTGCCAGAGTCCCTCTCTGTGCACTCAGGGTCTTTATCCAAGCCTCCCCAAAGAGCAGGATTTCCTCAAGTTCATTTCCAAAAAGTTTTTCAATGCTGACCACAAGTGAAACAGGCCAAGAACTCCCCAGATTTATTCTGGCTGGTTTAAGTGTTCACTTAAGGCTCAAGCTAAAAAAGAGAAAACTCCCAGAAATCTGTAAGAAATAATTCCACTCTGGAGCTTTTCCTCTCCAGCCCCTGACTGGCCTTTCTGGATTGTTGCCCAGGTACCTTTTTTACCCCAAG
Organism: Urocynchramus pylzowi; assembly: GCA_013397555.1. Taxonomy (NCBI): domain Eukaryota; kingdom Metazoa; phylum Chordata; class Aves; order Passeriformes; family Fringillidae; genus Urocynchramus; species Urocynchramus pylzowi. The sequence goes on from VZRH01007523.1 coordinate 304,230, forward strand.
CTGCAGCTTGGTTGTTCACATTCAGTATAAAAGTGCCAATCTTCCCCCCAGCATCTTGATTTTCCATGGGGATCCCTAAACCCACCCAAACCAGGGTTCAGGAAGCAGAAGTGGCTCTGCCTCCTTCCATCCTTGCTGTCACTGCTTTGCTTTTTGACACTGCAGCCTCTCTGTACAAGTAAACCCTGGTTCCAACGCTGCTGAAATGTTTTGTAAACAGCTTCCAAGAGAAACAGAATATTTTTGCTGCTGATTTCATCAGAGCTGTTCGTACACACGAGCGAGTTCCTGAGAACTGCAATGATCTGCAGCCCTAAATAACCCAAATTGCTCCTGTCAGGCCCACCAGCCTCATGAAGTCACTCCAGGGATGACTTTGGTCCAGGAACAAACTTTTTAGACAGAAAGTTTCAAAGCCAAGCCCAAACACCGCCAAAATTAGGATTATCAAAGAAGAAATCTCTATTAGAAAAGCCAGGTTTATTTCTCCAAAATCACAGAATCATTTAAGTTGGGAAAAGAGCTCCGAGATCACGAAACCCAACCATTCCTGAGCCTTGTGCTCTCAGATAACTCAAGGCCTCATTAATACTTTTATATTGTATGAGTTCACAAAAAAAACCCCCAAAATTGTAGAAGAGATTCTGTAAAACACATCAGCTGCCTCATTTATAATGTCAGGCTTTAAAAAAATCTCCATGGGGACAAGAAAAGTTGTGAACAATTCCCATTGGCATATTGGGATTTCACCCTGAGCCACAAAAGCCAAGACATCACAGTTCTAGGCTGATTCACATTTGCTCAGCAGTCAATTTCTCCAACTCAGTTTGGACAGTTTTTGTTCATTTTGGAGCAGCATTCTCTGTGAGGCTCCATTTTTATCACCCAGCTCCCAGCAGAGATCCTGAGCCTCAGGGATCACCCTGGGACAGTGCCAGTGCTCCTCTGACCCTGCCCCAGCAAAGACAAGTCCTGTGAGTGGTGACAAACCTATAAATGAAAAAATCTAACCCAATAAAAACCAGGAGGTTTGTCCCATGGGTTTGCTACTCATGCAGCACCCTCCAAGCCAGGAATCCTAAACCAGAGGTGACATCCTCTCAAATCCAGGCAGGGCAGCATCTCTGCCTCACACAGGTCAGCAACACCCCCCTGACCAGGAGAAGAGGAACTTTTTGGGGATCCTTTCCCAAAACAGAGAGATAAATTATTTCAAGCCTGCTGGCTCCATCACAGACGACAGTTCCCTTCTCATTCTCTCAGTTCTTCCTCTCAAAGGTGAGTTCTGCCCCATCCCCTGACTTTCCAGCTAGTCTGCTAAAATCTGCATTAGAAATTAAGATTATTTCTCTTAATTAATAGGATTTTTGCAACTTTGTGTCAGCTGTTGAGAGGAAACTGCAATAAAGATCACAGAAGGGTCAAAGCCCAGCTAAGCACAGGCCAGAGCAGCCACCTCTGCAGCACAGCTTTGGAAATCTGTGAGAAATAAGAAAGTTTCCAGTTTCCAAACTGCCCCTGTTCACCTACTGAGCTAAATAGGTTTGTAAACGAAAAAAAAATTAAAGATCAGGATTTCAAGCCCAGCACTGCCACAGCTCAGGAGGTGTGATCCCACCTCTCCTGCTCACACCAAGAGCAGAGCTGATGGGCAGTAACCACGGTGCTTTTCACCAACCCTGCCCTAAACCACATCAATCTCCTGCCCCACTGTTCCCTTACCTACTGCCCCATTTATTTCATACCCAGTCTGCAATCAAACACCTTCAGGCACTCGAGCTACTCAAGGGTTAAAATATTTGCTGCTCACATACCTGATGAGGTTAAGACAGAGGCTTTGGAGCTGCTTAATCATTAGCAGTTCCCTCAGCATTATTAAAAAAAAAATTACACTGAAGCAGCTGCTCTAAGAGCTTTTGTGGTGCTTTAAGTAGTGAAACATCACAAGGGCAAAAGCAGCTTTTTTGGGATAATTTAAACTGGATTAAACCCCCTGCAGGGCCAACTCAGGTGCAGCAAAATTCAGCTGAGATAATGCACCTTGCAGCACGTGGCTGTTTGCTCCAGGAGGGATTCTGCAGATGGATTATCATGGTGATTTCTGCATAAAAATGCTGGGAAATGTATTTTTTTTTTTTGTATTGATGTTGTGATCAATTGCTGGGAAATGTTATTGTTATCAATAACTATATATGACATTGTAATATCATTGTTATATATTGTTTTATATTTAGTATCAATAACAAGAAATGATATTGTCAAAATGATATTACCAATTTGACAATTGATATCATCAAATGCTGGGAAATGTCCTTTTTTGTATTTTTGTTATTATTTTGGGGTTTTTTGTATTAATATTGTTACCAAGGACATTCCTGGCCTACAAGTACAAACCTTGATTCTAAAAAAAGGGCACTTTGTCCCTCCAGTGCCACAGGCTGCACACCAGGACAGAGCTGGAACATTTGCCTGTCCCTACAGGCATGGGGAAAAGGAGGTGAGTGATCTTATGAAATCTGCTAATTAATGTTTGTGATGATTCTGAGATGAGATTCCCTAATTATTTGACAGCACACCCGGTTCCTTCTCAAGGGACCTGCTCATAACCCCCCAGCCCAGAGCGCTGCTCTGCTCTCATCCTGCCCTTTTCCAGCCCAGTGCAGAACAGCACTCAGCCAAGGCCTTGAAGAACAAATCAGAGTTTTATAGCTCAGCCTAAGCAGGAAGAGAAAACCAGATTCAAAATGCAAGATATGCTCCCAATGAAGAGCACTGGGAGCACAATCTCACTGATCCCATCCAAACCCACCAAACTCCCACACAGCCCTTTTATTTCTGGTGTCACTGATTTAAACTGTGACAAGTTAGGTTAAATTCAATTCACCTGAGCCTGGGTAGGCTCCAGATTTCTCCTGGAGCTACCCAAGCACAGGGAAAACTGATCATTTCACAGATTCACAGAATGACCAGATTGGAAGAGACCTTCAAGACTGAGTCCAACCCATGCCCCAACACCTGAACTGAACCATGGCACTGAGTGCCACATCCAGTCTCTCTTTATCCCCAGGCAGCTGCAGCCTGGTGGGACTGGCAGCAATTCCACTGTGGTGCCTGCCCTGGCATCCCTGGAAAAGCTGCCCAGCTCCAACCCCAGCAGTTCCAGCAGAGCCTGGAGCAGCTCAGCTCCAGAGTGTCCCAGCAGGGACAGAGCCCATCCCTGCCTGGCATCTGCTGGAGCTGCCAAGGGGGGAGGGCAGAGAGCAGGATCCTGCACAGGGAGCATCACAGGTGGGCTCCCAACCTCCTCCATGCTCAGGATGGACACAGCAGCCAGGTGATTTTGAGGGGAAAGTGGCTGCTCAGGTGAAGTTCCTCGTTCCCAATTAATTTTTCTTGCATTGCTCAGAACACCTCTCCCTCTGCTCTTGGAAAAAAAAAGGCAGCATCAGATTTTCCAGCAGGACAAGCCCTGTGTGTCAGGAAGGTTTTCTTTCAGCAGTGTGCTAAAGAAGTGCAAAGGGTCACAGGAGCTGTGGGATGACATCAGCCTCTTTACTATTAATCCTGTGTTGAATATTACCCAGGAGAGAGTAATTTTTAATGGGGCCCTGGTTCTTCTTGTTTAAACTTGCACATACCTGAGCTACTTTTAGGCCTAAACCCACTGAAAAGAAAATAATGCAGCTTGGCTTTAGTGCAAGCAAGAGAAGTGCTAATTCCACCTTCTTTTATCTCCACATTTACTCAGTAGTTCAGAGTAAATAGACCAAAATGGAGATTGTTACATTAAGGCACACCTAATAACACTACACGGTCCTTAATGCCAATTAACTCTGGGGCCTTTCAACATTGCACTCGCCCAGAGCACCCTTCAGATAACACAGCTGATAGGGGAGGTGAAAGAAGTGGTGTGATCAGCAGCACTGGGGAAAGCTGAGCTTCCAGGAGCAGAATGAAAGCCTTTCTCCTGGCAGCACACAGAATTTTTTGTCCTGCAGGTCTCCAGGGCTTTATCAATCTCCAACCCATTTCCAACCCCTCCACGCTGTTATTAAATCCCAGAGATGAGCCCCAAGCTGCAGGAAGGGAATTGGGGAACCCAGTTTTGGTGCTAACCCCAGATTTACAAATAAAGGAGCTGAGCAGCTGTGCTAGGCTTGCCCAGGGAGTCACAGAACCACAGCCTGGTTTGGGGGTGAGGGGACCTCAAGAGTCAGCTCATTCTGCTCAGGGACACCTTGCAGTGCCCCAAGCCTTGTCCAGCCTGGCCTCTCAGCTGGCAGTGAGGAAAGGAGGGAACCAGGCATCCTGTCCCCAGCACAGCCCAGAGCTCTCTTATTCCACAGGAGCAGAAACTGCCAAAGGAGCCACAACCCTCTGTGTGAGCAAAGCACCAAACTGCAGCCCGTGTGAAGGGCACCAGAAATTGGGTTTTTTCCCTGCCAGGATGGAGGCTACACCCAACTTTCCAGCCCATTTGTCTGCAATGTACCAACAGAGCTCTCTGAAGGTGCCCCAGAAAAGCCTCCAGGAAGTGTAAAGTTGTATTAATGATCCAAAGAGATTTAAAAAGGATTTCTTTTTTTTTTTTTTTTTTTTTTTTTTTTCATAGAACCATCTGTCTGCTAAAAATGGCAAAGAGTCTCCCATGGAATTCAGCTCCACACTGATGCCCAGTGACACAGCTGGACACAAGCAGGAGTGCCAGCAGTGCCAGCAGAAGAGACTCTGGTCCCCATGGCTCCTTCCACACATTCCTGCTCCCAGATAAGCCCAGGATGCCCAGAGCTGACCAAGAGGAACCCCCAGGCAAGTGGGGAAATCAGAGCTCACAAGCAGGAGGCTGCAGGGCCTGCATGCTCCTCGGTCAGAGAGGGAGTTTTTAATTTTCATGCTCTAAATTAAGTCATCATTGGTTATTCCTGAGATGGAAGGTATGATCTCCCTTTCCAAATATACACCTGGAAGGCTGCCAGGGGAACACAGCCTCCAAAACCAACAGGCAATCCAGCCTGGAGGAGAGGAGAAGCCCTTGGAGAGCTTGGGAGCTGCTGGAGAGGTTTTCCACAGCAGGGGGAGGAAACCTGGGTTGGATTGTGGATCAGGAGAGCCCGTGGTCCTGAGCAGAGGAGCAGGGAGGAGCTGGGGAGGCAGAGCAGCCCTGAAGCTCAAAGGAGCTGCAGAGCCCTGGGGGCAGAGGGCTCCTGGCCATGGTGGGATGGTCCTCAGGAGGACAGGAGGAGTTGGAGCTGCTCCCCTGCCCTTGGAGCTGCTCCCACCTCACACAGGTTGAGCTCAGCTCCTCTCAATCCTGCTCATGGCAAGGCCACAGCTGGCACTGGCTCCCCAGGGGGACAGGAGCTGTGTGCCAGGCTCCAGGCTGGGACAGAACCCACCAGGATCCTCCCAAGGGTGGGATGTTCCAGGAGCCACATCCTGGCATCCACCACACCAGGGGCAAGGCAGTGCTGTGGGCACTGCAGGAGGCCCCACAGAACACAACTCCCAACTTTTTCCTTGCTCATCAAGCCCAAAGAATGATGATTAATTAGGGGAGTGATCACTAATGGCACCACCCTACAAGAATCCTGAAATTCTAAATGTCACCTTCATTTTACAACTCCTTTAAAGGAAGGGACTTGCCTGAAACCAGATTTAGGATTTGGACCACAGTCCATTGTTTCCCAGTTTATTAAACTGGGGCATGGCTCACTCTGGATTTCCTATCACAGCAGCTTCCCCCCTTCCATGCTGCCAAAAAGTTTCTCCTCCACGCTTCAAAATCAATTAATGTAATGAAGAATGCATCCATATTCCCCAAAAAAGTATTATTCTCCCAAATGACGGCTGGAGTTCTAAAAAATCTGCCCCAAACATAGGTAAGAGACAGGGCCATTCCTGCTCCCTGCTAATGGGGTGTTAAATTATCCCAATTACAAATGTTGCAATGTCACATCTTTAGCTCCGTAACAAGAGCAAAATCTTGGCAAGGCTTTTGGCCAAAGGCAATTGCTTATCAAAGCCAGTGCCAGAGAAGAATGATTACTATTTCCTAATGCATCAGAGGAATGCTGCAGTGGGATGCAGAGCTTCATTAGCCAGAGACAAGCCCATTGTGGTGGCGTGGCTTCCACCGTGGCAGGGAGGGCCAGGAAGAGAGGAGCAGAGCAGGGCCACGTGCACTGGGGCGTGTTAATCCACTGCCTGCTCCTCCTGATTTGTTCAGAAAGCTCAGGGGCTTGTATTCACCCAGCTGAATTCAGAGAGAGGCCAGCAGCAGCACGGGGAGGATTTCTGAGTGGAGGATTTATGGAATTACAGGGTCCTTTAGGCTGGAAAAGACCCCCAAGGTCAAGTCCAACCATTAACAAACACCACCAAAAGCAGCCTGGCTGCAGGAGGAGCCAGCCAAGCTGGGATGAGGGTCCCAAGGGTTGCTGCCTCCAGCAATCCTTCAGCACCAAGCTCAGCCCCACCTGAAAAAGGAGGGACAAAGACCTGTGACCCTGAGCAACACCCAGACCTCTGCAGGATACACAGCACACCGATTTATCCTGTTTGGAGAGCCAGGAGCACATCAGGATTGCTCTAAGTCCCACAGACTCCCAGCTTTGGGTTAGACTTGTCTGGAAATCCTGCAGCAACAGCTCCAGCACTCAGGCAGCTCTGCATCCCAATCCTGCTGGAACCTGGATGAGCAGAGCCTGCACTGAAGGGAAAAATAGCACGGGGGGAGGAAGAAAGTGAGCTGAACTTTGCTTAACCCCACAACGAGTGCAAAGGGATTTCTTATTTTCTTCCCTCTGGTTTGTCCATCCCTAATTAGTATCTCAGAGAAAGCCACGTCAGAGTTGTGTAACCCCACCAGAGCGGGGAGGCTCGGCCAGGACTGCCTGGGGATGCAGAAATTCAGAGTTTTTGCTCTGTCCTCCCAGCACTTCCCCCAGGCCAGGCCACAGGGTGTGCCAGGGACCAAACTGACAGACAGCACAGCACTCTCTGGCCCAAAAAGTCCTCAAAGGGTGACCAAAATTGGAATGTCTGGAGGCTGGAGCACCCTGGCCTGAAGCCAGCACTGGGAACATGCTGGATTGGACCAGGCAGGAGGGATAAGGACTTCACCATCCAAAGATTGGCCCATAAAAGATATAACTGTGGCCTGCAGCTCCCAGTGGGGACAATTCCCCCATGTTTTGTCCATTTAATCTCAAGGGTGAGGAGCTCAGCTTTGGAAGTTGCATCTCCCCCAGGCACAGCTCCTTGAGGGGCAGGAGACTGAGATGGAGTGGGAAGGATGCAAACCCCTCTCCATCCCAAAACCCAGGGCCAGCAGCTCTCTCAGGGGATGCAAATATCAACTATCAACCACTGAAAATCAGGATTTGTCACCCCAGTGGGTATTTATGGGTGCTGCCCAGGAGCACTGAGGCAGGGAGCCATGGACACTGACTGGAAGGCTCGGGGAAGGCTGAAGCACTCTGAGCTGCAGTTGGATTTTAAGGGCTATTTCCTGGCACTGGGTGTGTCAGGAATATTCATTCATAACAGCCAATTCACACCAAAAATCCCAGACTTGCCATTAGATCTCCACAATAGAAGTCAGGTCTAAGAGCTCAACCAGGCCAGGGAACAAAATCAGAGCTAAATGATCCATCATCCAGCCAAGGGAGTTGAATAAAACCACTGTGACTTCCTAACAAGCCAAAATATGAGACTGCTCACACAGAAACCTTTGATCCTGGAGGACAGCAAGTGCTTAAAAGGAATCTCATCCATTCACCAATTCCTCCCACTCACGGGCTACCAGACCTGGCCAGGACATTCCTTTGTGGAGAGATGAAGATTTTTCACCAGATGTTGGAGACTGAGCTTCAGGGCACCACAGAGCCTGTTTCACCAGGACTTGGTGCTGCCTGGAAGGTTCCAGGGGTGTCCCCAACCCACATCACCCCCCCAGAGCACACCCACCACAGCAGGGCTCACAGCTGGCTGCTCCTGGGGCCACGAGCAGCCAGAGGAGGGGGCTCCTTGGGAGGGATTTACTCCAAAGGAGACACATCCTTCCTGATAATGTGTTCCAGCTTCCTTTTCCCTGTTCACATCTGGGCTGTATTTCTAGGTAGCCAATTTAGCTCCGTGGCTCCACACATGGCAGCGCAGCATCTCCCTCCCCACTCAGGGAAAACCCTTCCTCTGCTGAGAAACAACCCCCAGCAGCTCCTAAAGCTCGACAAGGAGTGGCCAACATGAAGAAACAACAGAGCAGTGGGGGGGGAAAAAGGAATAAAACACAGAATAAAGCGGTGTGACAGCTCTGGAAAAAACCAAGCAGAAACGATCCCGTTTGTATAAGATATTCCGAGAGCCGGTGTCAGTCCATCGTGGTTTGTATTAAACCCAGATGGAGATCATCTCCTCTTCAAAGAGAAGTGGCTGTAGTTGTTACAGTCGGCCAGCTGGTTTTAAGCTCCCCTTTTCCCTGCAGTGTAATATATCCCGTGCTCGTTGGAGCTCACGTCCCATGGAATATCTGTGCAATTTGTAACCAGCGCACAATGCGGCTCAGCTGTAATTCCATAAATCACCCCGCAGCCTCCGTTTGAGAATAAATCTTCTCATGGCTCTGCCTTGCAAAGGACCAAGCAAAGGTTTGAAAGGGTTTGGGGTTTGTTGGTTTTTTTTTGTTTTTTTTTCCCCTCGCCTTTCAAAGAGGAAAAGAGATTCAAAGACATTTGCAAAATCCACAAGGGGTCAGTGTCTTGGCAGAAATCCTCCTCCAGCGCTGAGGAACACAGGCATGGCCCCAGCTCCAGGATGTTTTTAATACTCCGAGACAAGGGAAGGATTTGTGGGGGCAGGGGGTTGATTTTGATGTTTCTCCCTGCCTCCTTTTTTAATGAAAAAAAAGCAACTCAAGCAGCAATTCTGCTTTGCTGCGCTGTTTTTCTGCTTCGGCACGAGTGACCTCTGAGGAGTGGGAGAGCCCTGGGGGGGGATGCTGACCTTGGACCTGCACTGCCCAGCCAGGGGGATGCTGGGGCCAGGAAGGGAGGGGGCTCAGCCCCAGCAGCTTTCCCAGGGCTCAGAAACATCCCCCGTGGGGCCAGGGTGGTGCCACAAAGGGACAGTGGGGTCACAGCCCCTCCACACTGGAGCAGCTCCATGGCGAGCTCAGGGCTCTCCCTGGTGCTCCCAGTTTGGTGGTGTCACCCCCACCGTGCCTGGGGACATCCCCCAGGCAGGATGGAGCAAGGTGAGGCTGCACAGCAAAGTGAAGAGGGTCAGTAACACCCCAAAGCTCAGCCCAAACCCACATCCCACCTCGGGGCTGGTGTTGCACTGAACTTGTGCACACACAAAGCCTCCGAGCCCTTCACAAAGCCCAGTCCCCAAATCCTTCCCTCTCCTGATCCACCTGAGGGGTCTGACACCAAAAACAGGTCTAAAGGAGGGATGGAAACTGCAGCACCTTCAAGGTTCCTACCAAGACAACCCAACCTGGGGGGGCACAGAGCATTTCCCAGCCCTTCTCCAAACAATGGCCCCAGAGGTGTTTCTAAAATAAATAAAGAACAAGTCCAGGGTTGCTGAAGTTCATTCACAACCACATAAGAAGTAGGCTGAGCTTTCCAAACCCATCTGCTGCGTTTTCTTGCCCACATGGAGGATTCAGAGTTGTTTTTTGCTGATTTTCTCCTGACTCAGGGGCTGCTGCTCCAAGAGGTGATGCCCAGGGGCCTCACCAGCCTTGACTTGGTCCCCCTTTTTCAGGTGTGTGGCACCAGAGCAGCCAAAGCCACAGGAGGGGTCTCTGAGAGGGGGGTGTAGGTTGGTGAGAGAGGAAGGATTGCCCAAGTCTTACTCAAGGAGCAGCTCTGACCTCCCACCCTCCCTCCACACACCACCACTTACTTATCTTGGAGGAAACATTTCACAACATCACATTAAAAAATTCTTTTACATTTAATAAACCAAAGTTTATGACCATTAAGCTGCTATCAAAAGCCTTCTGGAAATCTCATCTCAGCTTGTCTAATTTCAGGCTGAAAAGCTCCAACCACATTGGTTAACTCCAAAAATCACCACAGACCCCCTTTCATCTTGCTTGATCCCAGCTCACGTGCACATTTTTGTGAGAGGTTTCCTAAGCAGAAATTCAAGGCTATCAAGGTTTTTATTTTTTAAGGGAAAAGCAAAGCTGAGTTCAGTTCCCATCAGGGCACCTCACATAAAGCCACCTCAGGTTCTGGGGGCTCCTGCCCCAGTTCCTACAGCTGCACTGCAATCCCACAGGTTACTGATCCCAACAGCAGCAAAACTCCTGCTCATTTAACCCCAGCACAGGGCACAGCTCTGACCCAGCTGGGCCAGATCTCCAATTTCAGGGACTGATAAAACTGGGAAGCAGAGAGGAAGAAAGTTCTGCCACCACATTGCCCCAGATGGAGGGCGATGTCAGATGTTCCCTCCAGCTTTTCTGGAGAGCAGAGCTTGGATCCTACCAGGGATTTCTCTGCCAGCACAACCAGCTGGAGGAGGGGAGGATTTGCCCTCATGAAACAGCAGAAGCCACGAGCAGAGGGGATCTCATGCAGCAGAAACACAACTCAGCAGGGACTTTCCTGGTGGGAGGCTCAGAAAAGCAGAACAGCCTTTGTGCCCATCCTCATGTACCTGCACCTTCAGATCCAGCAGCAAACCTCACACCCAGAAATCCACACCTTTGGCAGTTCCAAGAAGCAAGAATGGGTTAATTATGGACTTGCCAAAGCTGTTTTAAACTTCTGCTGTGACAGAAGAGCTGCAGAAGCTGCTCCAGCACCAGCTTCCCTGGGCTGATGGTCCCACTGCATCCCCACCATGAGAGCTGCACCATGGGCTGGCTCAGAGTCCTCAGAAGAAAGAGAAAAACATGCTGAATTCCCCAGCATTTGAATCACAGAAGTGTTTGCCAAGAATGGGCCTCCCTGGTTCCAGTTTCATAATTCCTCAATGCTCTCAGCCCCGCTCAGACCCCGTTTGGGTAATAATTAACTGTTCCCAGCACAGCTCCAGCTTGGCACACAAAATTAACAGCACTGAGGAGTTTATTTCTGTTAATTGCACTGTTTTGGAAGGAGAAGAGGAAGGAAAGCAATTTCCAGAGACGTGTGGGGGTTTTTTTCTCACCCTTCCCCCCGGCGTCCTTCGGGAGAAGGCGCTTCACACCCGCCATGGAGCTTCCCCAGAAAGGAGCTGTGGTTTCAATCCTGCATCCCCAAAGTGAGCACAGATCCCTGCTGCCAGGGGAGGAGGCCCAGCCCTGCTCACACAGAGCCCTCAGGAGCTTTGGTGATTCAGTTCCCTTCCTGGAGGGAAGCAGCCTGGAGAGCCTGGTGTCCCAAATGCCACCCACGACCCGACTCGCCCAGTGCTGAGCCCGTCAGAGATGGACAGTGACAGGGCATGGTGGATGGAAGAGACCAGCAGGGACAAGCTGCACAATCTTCTCCCTCCAAAACCTGCAAGGGAAGCCCTGGGGACTCTTCCCTTTGCTCCCATCCCTGTTCTCTCCCACTGCACATGCTTGCCCCTGATGTCCCTGGGATGCCAGGCTGGAGGGCACACCCTGGGGACAGAGCCAGGCTGTGACCTGCTGCCACTGTGATTGAATCACACAGGCAGGTCATCAAAAATGTTTTGTGGCCATTTCATTTGGTTCCTGCCCCACCTTGGGGTGCAGAGACTCTGGGGGACCCAGCAACCTCCTGCCTCACTATCACACATTCTGTGGCAATGGAAAACCCATCCTGGGAAGAGGCAAGAGGTCAAAGACAATTTATCATTAAAAAAAATTAAAAATCAATTAATAAAGAAGCTTCTGTGAGTGTTTCATAGGAGAGAACAAGCTCCTTTCCTCTTCCCTGTGGCACAGGTTGGTGCCCACTGTCTGCCAGCACAGTGGAGTCCCCAGACAGTCCCACCACCCCTGGCACAAGGCCACCAGCTTCTCACCCAGCCCTGCCAAACTGGCAGCTGGAGGGTGCTGAGGCTCCCAGCACTGCCAGGGCTGTGGGAGGAAGGAGCTGGGAAGCACCAAACTCTGAGGAAACTCCTGGCAGCACTTGGAGAGCAACAAGGAAACCCTGAGCTCTGGGGTTCCTCTTGTGACCATGCACAGGGTGATGCCACCAGCCCATGGCCCTGGCACTCCCAGAGCAGCTCCCAGTGCCAACCCCTCCCACAGATGTGATCATACCAAGCACAATCCCATAAACAGCATCCAGATGTGCTCTGGGAGGCTCCATAAACCTTCTTGATCTCCTGACAATGGTGCCCAGAAGGACTTGGAAAGCTGACAGAACGCTTTGAAGTTTTATGTGATGTGCTTTGGACATCCACAGCAAAACCTCCACAGTCCCCATCCCACCAGGCTGAGCACCCTTCCCACATCCCAAGGTGCTGCAGGGGCAGGAAACACCAGCCTGACATTGGCTGGATTCAGGAATTGGGGAGCCTGGAGGCTGCTCCCCCCTTAGCTCCACCCTGGGGGTCTGGAAATCACTCTGGCATCACTCGAGGAAAGCAGCTTGGGACACTTCCTCTGCTTCCCTGTCCAGGCTAAAAACACTGTGGGGAAAATTATTCCCAGGCAGAAATTTGGTATCTCCAAGCCTGGCAGAGAGGCAGGAAAAGCAGCACAGCAGCACTTCCCAAATCCAGAGAGGAGCTGGGGGGGTCATTTTCAGCCAAGTTTCCCAAGGAAACACAGGGATGAGCCACCCTGCCTGCCCACCCCCACAATTCCTGAACCACTGACTGGCTTTTAACCAAAACTGTGTGAGGATGAGCCTTGCCAAAGCCATTCCTTGGGGGCTGACGTGCCACCCCACAGCCCCTCCTGTCCCTGCAGGGAAACATGGGAGAAGCAGCAGCACCAAAATCCTGCTCCAATGAGGAACCACAAGAGATGTCCCAGCCTCAAAGCCCACAGCCAGAGGTGCATCTCCTGGGCAAGCAGGAAAATCCAGCCCCCAGATGCAATTCCACAGCAGCTGGAGCCCCCAAGCCCCTCCTCAACAAACGCCTTTATTTTCTCCCAAGCTTTGCCTCTCCACCAGCCCCCACAAGTGGGGTGCACTTCCCACCACCCTCCCAGAGCTCCATCCCTCTTCTCCAAGGTCCATTCTCAGCTTTGTCCCCCTCAGCCCCATGTCAGGGCTGGAGGAAGGCTGTGAGAGTCACATTTCCCCAAGAAATTCCGGGAAAAGCACTCCTGCTTTTAATGAGAAGACTTTTTTTTTTTCCCTCTGCTCTCTTCCATAGCCAAGGTAATAAAAATGGAAAGCACTAAGAAATTCCAGCAGAAGGGAGGTGTGGGGGAAGAGCAAAGGGAAGATCCCACTCATTTAAACCTATCCTAAGCAGAAGATAATTAACCACATATACCCCAGAAAGAATAGCAACGGTATATGCAATTATTGGGAATGCACACTTTAAGAGCATTTGCCAAAAATGCCTGTTTTTATTAAAAAGGAATGGTTTCACAAAGGCCCAACTGTAAGAAAGGTTGTAATTTGCCCAAATAAAACTTAATTTGATCCATGAAATAGCTGTGGTTTATTGTGTAATATATGTGCTATGTGTTTTAATTTAATAGAATCCAATATAATTGTAAGCCAGTTGAGTTTCAGAGCAATTTTGGGTTGTTCCCACAGTGTGCAGAGCACAGATGCCACTTTGTGCATCACACCAGCACATCCATAAATCAGGAATATAGGAAGGATTATCCACAAAGCAGCAAGTAATGCTCCATCACGCTCCAGACAGAAAATAAGAGCTTTGAGGGGAGCAAAAGGAGTTATTCACAGGAAATAACTCGGGATGTTCTGCTCTCAGCCAGGCCCCTGGATGCAGTTTTGGGGTGCTGGCCCAGCCCCAGGTATCAGCCAGCAGCCAGTGATGCCACTGCAGCACCCCCAGCCCACCTCAGGTGAGGGGAGATGGAGGTGAATCCTTATTTTTGCTTTCTAGGAAGGTCGTGGCCCATGCTGGACACTCACAAGATCAGATCCCGCTCTCCCACCAGGCAGCTCCTGCTCCCAAACAGCTCAGGACACACCGAGGGGGAGGCACAGGAGCTCTGCTCCCCAGCACAGCTCTGCAGCCCCAATTTCCTCCAGAGCTGAGCTTAAACCAGCCAGGGAGCAGCAGATCCACCACCAGCTCTCCCCAAGCCCCAGGCCATGCCCTGCAGCAGCAGCAGCAGCAGCTCCCCACAGCCCTGTCCCCTCACCAGCCCCCTCCACAAGGCATTGGGATGGATGAGAGAGACTGGATTATTTTATCTTGGTGTTTGTCAGGGAAAACCCCACAACCCCCCTCTGGCTCCTGAGGCTCATCCCACACCCCTGAGAGGCACCAGCAGCTCCATCCTCTGAGCCAGCACCACCCTGGGCAGCTGGTAAAGCTCTTCCTCCACCTCAGTCCCACCCCAGAGCAGGCAGAGCCCCAGCCTGGAGCACCCAGGGCTGGAGTGTGAGCAGCTCTGCTGAAAGCATTAACCCACATCCCAAAGAGCTGGAGAGCTTCCACCACTCACAGCCCATGAAGCCAAGCAGCATCACACCCCAAACCAAACCTCAGCTCCTTCCTCTGCACCAACAGGGATTTTTGTCCTCTCCCTTGGTTGCCCACACAGAGCCCTGAACTTGAATCCCAGCTCTGAATTATGCACTGAACAAGCCCCTCCACTTTCACAGTGGAGATAAAGCCCTGAGAAGAAGGATTATGGCCTAAAGTCTGGCAGCCCCCATAAAACTGTGGCCAAAGCTGTGCCACAAAGGGCTCTCAGCCTCTCTTTTTAAGAAGAGCTGAGAGTGGATGAATTTAGCAATAATTTCTTTTCCATTCTGGCTGGTGAAAAGCATTTCTCAGTCATAGCAGCAATGAAGTCAAGGACTGGGATGATGAATGTCTGCTCACAGGAGGAGCAGCAGCAGCAACTGGCTGCTCCTCCCCAGCCCAGTGCACAGTTTTAAAACCCATTATTGCTAAAATGAAGAGGATCCTGTCAAATAAAACACAGTCCACACACCAAAGCCTGCAAGGACTCAGGTCCAATATGAGAATTACTAATTCAGGACTTCCACTGGAGTGGACTTGGGGTACACACCCAAAAAACCAGGAGAATCCAGGTGATGCCTCCAGCCAAGCCTTGGCACTCACAGAAAAACTGTCCAGTGAGTTTCACTGCTCCAACAGCAGCTCAGAACAGCTCCCTGTCCCACCACCCCCTCGGGTGACCCATGGAGAGCCAGGTGAGTCACACCACCCACCCCAGGCTCTGTGCAGCATCCAGGGCTGGCTGCTCCCTGCCCAGGCTGTGCCCTGGGGCAGCTCCACCTGAGGAGTCACTGCCTTGGAGGACACCTTGGAGGGGTGACAGTCACCAGCTGGAGCACCAAGCCCAGCCAACAGCCCTGTCCTGCAGTAAAACCATCACCTCCCACCCATAACCCAGAGCAGCTCGGGGTCAGTGCCCAGCTGGGCCCCCCAGCACCAGGACAAAGCTGTGTCTGCTCAAGGGTCCCTGCCCTGGGCCCCAGGGGTGCTGCAGACCCCCAGCCCTGGCACCATCAACAGCAGAGGCAGCTCCCCGAGCTCAGTCTGACCTCTGGGTGTTCCAGCACTGCTACAGAAAAAAAAAACAACAAACAACCAAACCTAATTTCCCCACTGCACTGCCCAAAACGAGCCCCTGGTGATTTGGAACCACAGGGGTGACCCAAGAGCCTCCTCAGGACAAAGCTGAGCCAGCTCCAGCTCAAAAGGAGCCACAGAGGCCCCTCAGCAGCACCAGGAGCTCAGTCCAAGCACAGCCCAGCACCCTCCTGTGAGGGGGCTCTTTAATTTCGACCCTTAAAATGCTCTAACACCACACAGACCCAAAACCAGGGAAAGTTCCACTTACCTCAGGGGCTGGGAGAGCACAATTCCTGCAGGAAGGAGAGAAATCCCCTCAGAGAAGCTCAGGAGGCTGCTCAGAAAAGAGCAGGGCCCTGCCCATCCTGCTTTTAGAGGGGCAGGGGCACCCAGCAGCAGCTGTGGGTGCTGCACAGCAGAATCCCATCAGCTCCTTAATCAAACCCAACCGTGCCCAGCTGCTCCTGCAAACCTGGCAGGGAATTAACCCCTCTTTCTCCATGAAAATGCCCTCCACCCACAGCCACCCCAGGTGCCAATTCCCAGCCCCAGGTCCAAGCCCACTGCAGGGAAGGCTCCAGCTGAGCTCTGAGAGGGTCCAGTGTGGAGCTCAATAGCTTTGAAGTCCTAAAGCTCCTTTAAAGAGTTCTAAGTTTCAATGATTAGAAGGTATTAAAGGGGCAAAAAGAGACAGAAAAGGATACTTGATGTCTTATTTTGTTGCCTCACCATAAAATCCGTTTTTATTCCCTTTAAAGCCCCACTGTCAACCGAAATAAAACTCCAGATTTATTCCTGGGGAAGTGCATGAGTAATGAAAAAAAAAAAAAGAGAATTATGCACCATCAGTGGATTGCACAAGGGAAAGCCCAGAGTTAACCCTCAAATCCGTCCTTGGTGCTTTTTTATCCAAAATATGGATGAAGTGGGTAGAAAGTGGAAAATGGTGGCACTGCTGGACAAGGAGGAGGAGAACAGGGAGCAAAGGTGTGAATGTGGTGGTGGGAAATGCTGGGAAGAAGAAAAGGAATCAGGGAAACAATTTTTGCTGGTGCTTTTCAGGTAAAATGAGGATAGTATTGAGGAAAATCTCTTTTAAAAGCCCCCAAAACATAAAAATGGCCTCTTGATCAACTGTGTGAAAGTGATACAGCAAAGAGAAGTGGGTGGTTTGGCAGGACCCACCAAACCTAAGCCAAAGGGATAAAAAAACCCCTGCAAAGCTCTTGAAAGCTGCTTTAAATGAGAGTGACATGTTTTGACACCGTTCCCTAAGAATGGCTGTAACACAAACAAAAATTAATGATGTCAAGTATTAATACTGATGCTGCAGGAATTCAACCAATGTGGTCCCAATTAAACATCAAATATGGTTATAATTTGAAAAATGACTGCGGGAATGTCATTGCAACATTCCCTGCTCAGATCTCTCCAGCATCCACCCAGGGTCCTGTGTTTCCCTGTGGGATGCAGCCCCCACCTTCCTCCAGCCCTGGAAGTGTCCAGGGCCAGGCTGGATGGGGCTTGGAGCACCCTGGGACAGTGGAAGGTGTGCAACCAGGTGAGATTTCAGGTCTCCTCCAACACAAACCATTCCAGGACTCCACAATTCTGTGATTCCCCATCTTCACTCGTGGCTGTGGCAGGAATATCAGCTCCAGGAGCCAAGATGCAGGACCCTGACATGCACCAGGAGGGCTTTTAGTGGTGAATTTAAGACCAATTTAACTCTTTGAGGTCTCATTGCCTCTTTTTCTCTGCTAATATGAAGGTGACAAAAACATCATCGGCCACCTTGGGCTCCAGAGGCCGGGATTTTATGGAAATCAAAGGCACAGGGAATTGTAGCAGAACTCCAGGACTTGGCAGAGCTACTCCCTGGCAATAAATAACTTTCCTGACCAAGCAAAGCCCGTGTCCAACCTGCCCCTGCCAGGCCCAGCACAAGTCAGAGCAAAGGAGCTGATTTTATCCAGGATTTCCAGGCAGAGTAAATCAGCTGAGACAGGCACATCTGACCAGGACATTTTTTTGGCTGCAGCTGCTCCTCAGAGTAAATATATTCTTCCCAAACACTCCTGGATCATTTATTGCCTGGATGACAGACTGGGAGATCTACGGGACAAAGCTGCTCACGACTCCTCCGAGGCACTGGAGATGTTCCCAAAATCCAGGCCATGCTCCAGTGGAGGATCCACCCAACCATGAGTTGTCCAAAACCTCCATTTGTTTCTCAACCATCAAACACGTCTGGGACGTGCAGGACTCACAGACAACCCCTGGGTAAGGCCAAAAATCCAAACTGGTCCTGCTGGGCAGATTTGTGGAATATTCTGTTTTTCTCCAAGACCTACTGATTAGCACTGATGAAGATTAATCTGCACAAACATGGATGTGCACCCTCACCCTCACCATGTTCCCACCGTGTTCTGTGTTGTCAGAGAGGTCAGACAGCCCTGAGTGAGAAGAGCTACAGATCTTCCTCTCACCTCTCCCCAGTGATCCCTGGCTCTCCAACTGGCCTCACTCACCCTCCTCTTGGAGCCAGCTGCAGCCTTCCAACTCATTTTTTGGTTTTCCAGGGTCCTGGCTGAGATGGGAGACAGCAGCTGCCCCCTGGAGCCCCCCTGACTGCTGCCAACTCCAGTTGGGGGGGGAAGAAAAAAGACAAATCCCCCCCCATAATGCGAATACTTTATTATCAATGAGTGACTGGTATTAGCTTTTTGTCTGGGTATTAATAATAGTTCAAAAAACCATACATCAAAATTAGGGCTTTCTCCTATTTTTGCTGTATAATTTTTGTTGTTTTTTTTTCTTTTTTTTAAAAATCTGTATTGAAAGAATTATATAAGCCAAAGTGCATTTTCTGTTTTTTGTCCATATACACATTGCACCATACATAAATAATTACATTGTAAAAATGACTCCATAATTACAAGTATAATATATATTTTCATATAATATATAAAACTTTATATTAAATCTAGGTAGATGATATTTGGGATAGTCTGTGTCTTTTTTTTTTTTTT